>JAODPA010111814.1:42788-92664 GCA_025585075.1 Nepenthes mirabilis
TTTTTTTTTTTTTTACATATAATATTGATATATAGTATTTGATATAATTAATATCAATATTGTAGCAACTGGTATTTATAATGATATTCTTATCCATGCCAATTATAAGACCTGAGATTTTCCGATAAAACAAATCATAATTAATTAAACAAAAGTGAATTCGACATCAAAGGACACAGAGAAATTTAAATTGAAGGGTCCGACATCGGAGAACTACTAAACATTGAAATTAAAATATGTAAACTTGAAAACTTCCACCGCATTAAAGATTTCAGTAAGAATCAAAATTCATATTGCTAATTATATTATAAACCCAGAAGCCAGAGGTTCACCCGGGATAAAACGGTAACACGAAAAATCATCCAATGAACCCAGACAATAACCAATTTAATTATGGCTAATAAAAGGACAACTTGGCCACCAAATTGATTTTGAGATAACAAAAGGCTAGCTCGGATGCCAAATTTTCAATAGATAGCAACCAAATTAATTTTATTTAACAAAAGGATAGCCCAACCACCGAATTTTCACCTGATTAATAACCGAATTCAGCTCGGCTGATTAAATATAGCACAAATCAAACTAAGTAAACTATACTTCAACATACCACACACACGGCAGCATGTTGCATCACTCGGCAGCAGTAAGATAACATCAAAATTTAGCTAAATTTTTAATAATTCAGCAAGAGCACAATCCACACACGACACAAGACTTCAACAAACACATGGCTCAAGAATACACACACAGCAGCTGAATTCAATAACTCAGCAAAATTCAGCAAGCAAAAGGTCCACGGCAACAATACTTCAGCTGCCACATGGCAGCCCTCCTTCTAATTATTCTATAGGAAATATACACACACACTTAGGCAAATTTAGGGGAAATATTAGGAGAATGAAACGTGGCACTAGAGGATTAAAATTAGCAAAATTCAGCAAGGAGGAGGCTGCCACACGGCAGCAGCACCTCAGCAACATCAACAAAGGAAATTAAATAATGCAGCAATATAAGTTTCAAATATTTAATAGGAAAAGCAACACATGGCACTAGGAACTAACACACACACACACAGCAGCTCCACTTCAACCATGATTTCAATTATTTAATAGAAAACAACACACACAAGGCATGAAAATTCAGCTGCCACATGGCAGCTCCACTACAATTGCATTCCAATAATTCAGCAAGGAAATTCAGCAAAGAAACAATACACACATGGCACAAATATTTGGCACACACACAGCAGTATATAGCAGCAACACATGGTAATATCATAGGCAACAAATACGTGGGATGAAAAGAAATAGACAGCAAACATGAATCATGGCAAGAAAAGGGAAGGAAAGAGCTGATGTGTTAAGACAAATTCAGAAACTTTTATATATGAAATCAGTGAAGGAAAATTAAGGAAGAGAGGAAGGAAGTAAGGGAGAGACATGTGAAAGAAGAGAGGAAGAAAATAAGGGAAAAGAAAGGCAGAACCGGGAAGCGGGAGAGGTTGAACCAAAAGCAAGAGAAGCAAAACTTAATTTTTGGCAAGTGTATTTTATTCCTTTTTCCAATTGTCGCTGATTTTTGGTTAATTCTCCTTAAGTATTGTTACTCCAATACTCAGATTACTCATTATTTTTATCGTACCATCATTTTTACATTAGAAAAGAAATGATAGAGAGAGCTGGAACACCAACTTGAACAAGATCAGAAGTTGAACACCTTACCGTAAATCAGCTGAACCAGCCCCAACCAACTAGCTAAGTCCTTTACTGCTGCTGTATAATTTCGGCACATGAAAATGGGTTGAACCGGCCATTGAAGCGAATCCCCCAATAAGCAACAGAACTAACCCCTACATCCTTACTGATGCTGATACTGATTTTAACAATTTGGGAAAAATAGACCGAACTAGCTCCCAAATAGACTGTACCGGCAGCCAAACCGCCAAGCCCTCAAGTGCTAAGACTGAAGTGTCCACTAGTAAAACAGCTGCCAAAAATACATTGAACTTGTTACTGAACCGGGCTCTTGAACAACAACAGAATCAGCTGAACAACATCCGTGCTGATACTGAATTTGCATACCCTAAAAAGGGCATAAAGCAGGCCCTAAACCAGCTGAAACGGCAGCCATATTAGCCTAAGTGTCTTAAGGTGATGTTGAAGGGTCAACCCGTAAATTTGGACCCCAACCGGTCACCGAACCGGACCTCTAAACAGCAATATATCCGGCTGATAGCATTCATGTTGATGCTGAAATTGCAGCCTTTAAACCAAGCCCGAACCGGGCCTTAAATCAGCTAAACCGGCAACCATATTAGCCCAGATATATTGTGGTAATATTAAAGTTTCAACCCGTAAAATTGGACCCGAATTAGCCACCGAACTGGACCTCAAATCAGTAACAAAATCAGCCCCAGGATCCATACTAATGCTAAGCCTAACAGTTTAGGAAATTAGACTAAAACGGGCCTTGAACCGGCTGAACAAGTAGCCAAGCGGGCCCAATCATCACGTACTAAAATTAAACTATTCAACTATGAACCGGTTGCCAAGGATACCCTGAATTGACCACTGAACCGGGTCCCTACATAGCCACTGAACCAGCTAACAGCATCCATACTGATGCTGAATTTGCAACTACGGAACCAACCTTGAACCAGGCTCCAAATCAGCTGAACCGACTGCCATATTAGCCTAAGCATTTTGAGATGATGTTGAAGTATCAACCTATAAAATTTGCCTTGAATAGGCCACCGAACCGGGCTTTAAACAAGCAGCTAAACCAGCCCAACATAAACTGAACTTTTCAGCTCATGGAAATCCTTTGAACCCTTGAACCGGCACATTAAACCAGCCTGTTAATGATGAAATTTAGTAGTAAAAATCATCATGGACCAACCTTTGAACCGGCCATTAAATCGACCGTAAACCGATAGTCAAATCCTTAATGATGATGGTAAAAATCATCATGAAATTTAGTGCTAAAATTGGATTGAAGAAATCACTCCGAGCTGGAGCCAAACCAACTATCGAACCGGCAACCAAATCAACCGAATATTACATGTTAAATCTGAATTTTTAACACATGTAAAATTTTAAAGTTAAAGCTACTAAACAGATTAATGTATCGATTTCTTTTACAACTTACGATTTATTACTAATTACCGCATTTTTTATTCGTATGTTCGATATTATGAAAAGTTTTAAGGGAAGGTTCACAAGTCTCAAAAAATAAAATTATTTTCTTCCAGATGGAAGAAAATTAAAAAGAAATATTAAGAACAAGTGTAAAAACTTCCAAAATAGGTTTTGAAAAAGAAGAATTAAGAAACTGGACTAAGGAATTATTTCAGTGGGTAATATTCCCTAACATGCCATAGATATTATAGTAGAAACTCAATGATTACCCTTGCCGTGGATTTCAGCTGGTGATATTCTCTGATACGTCTTAGAATATTATAGTGGAAACTCGAGGATTGCCCCTTGCTGTGGGGGAACCTTTGGCGGCATAAGTTTTATGACCCCGTCTACCATGATATAAAAGGTATGTACTACCCACCTCGGGGTGTAATAAGAAGGTTACGGCCTTAGATTGTATGGACTGGATACAACCCTTTTCTCAACTGACCGTTCTGTTAGCTGGTAAAACCAACTAGCCCTAGTCCCTAAAGATAAATGATAAACAATATTCAGTATATTGATTAAAAAAAGGAAAAAGTTAAAGAAGACAAAAGTTCATGTATGTTTTATATGATGGGTGAAGCATAGGTTATCAAGGGGATTCATGTTGGAAAAGTGGGTGAAGGAAACTGTGGATGGCATTATTTTGTTAGGCGGTGCTGTCAATCATCTTTAGTCATCTTACATTAGGTCTAGACTTGGTCACCAATCTGTCCCATGTTAACTTTGATGTGACACAGTGACATGTATAGTTACACCACTTAGTCATGTCATTAAGGGGCCTGGCCTAGTTAAGCTAGTAAGGCTCCACATCATGTTACATGGTACTTAATAGTTTGTTAGTAAGTAGCTACCTAACATGTGGTTATTGTTAGGAGTAAGTATTATTTTTTTAGTAAAGTGTGGATGCAATTGAGTACGTAGTTAAACGAGTAACCAAGTAGAGTATCTAATAATATTTTACAAGTAGGTCATGCTCGTGTAACCAATCATGATGTGAAACAAATTGAATGATTCAGTTACATTGTGCACTTCGTTTCCCACTCGGTCTAAACCTTCCATTTTCTAATCTAATTTCTCATTTACGTCTTCTCTCTTTGACTCTTAATTCACCTTTTCCTCCACAGTAATGAAGATGGAATCATAGCTACTCCATTATAACTAGTATCAAAGAATGTCTATTCCTTTGACATTGACTCATTTCTACCCAATTTCTCAACAGCATTATGTAATAAATAAGAATAAGGTGAGGACAAATAAATTTTTTTGGCCATTTACAAAATATCTTTGAGACTGGACGGTTCTAATAGCTTGGGACCCTTTTTTTGTACTGCTTTGGCTCTTCGAGATTTAGTTCTAGTGTAGGGTCAATTCTATGAATCTCCTTCAAAGGTTTGTTTCTGCAATCTACCTTTCGTTAGAAATGAATCAAGACGAATTGCTCTCTTTGTAAAAGTCCTTGATATGTAATCATGACTTGGTATCATTCAAAATATTCAGCCAAGGATATTATAATTCCTTACTTCCCTTCTCCAATAGATGATAGTGGATTGAAAAGTATCAATTTGCCCATAAGAAAATGATAACCCTAACGTGTCATTTCTTTGGTAAACACATCAACTATCTAATTAGTAGAGGCGATATGATGACAAGAAATAATGTCAACATCCAAGGGTTCTCGAAGATAATGGTAGTCTACTTCAATATATTTTATATGCTCATGATAAACTTAATTAGTAGCAATTTGAATGACACTAGTGCTATCTACATGAAGCGGGGTGAAATCATTTTGGGGAAAGCCAAGTTCTTCCAAAGGTCCACGAAACCACACAAGCTCAAAACAAGAAGCTAATGTCGTCCGATATTCATATTCAGTAGAAGATTTAAAATTGTGGTCCTACTTATTCTTCTAAGAAATCAAGGAATGTCCATGAAACATACGCCATCCAATGATAGAACATTGTGTATCCAAATAGCCACCCAATCTGCATCACCATAAGCAACAAGTTGGAGTGAAGAGCCAATGGGAAACCCACAAGCTAGTGTCACATGAAGATAGTAAATGATAGGCCGAACTACAACGATATGTAGGTGACATAGAATATGCATAAATTGACTCACTTGTTGAACAATAAAGGAAATGTCAGGCCAGATAATGGTCAAGTAGAAAAGGATCAGAAAGAAGATCACCTTCGTTAGTTCAGTTTTTCATGTTGACCTCCACATGAGTATCCATGAAGGTAGTATTCTAAAGCTCAACCAATGTAATTAAATCTTGAATATAACTTCAATGATTCAAGAAGATACTTGTAGAATCAATATAACCTCCAATCCCAAGAAAAACTTAAGTGATCCTAAAACCTTCATATAAAATGACGCTTTAAGATACAACTACAGGATGATAATTAAGGCAAGATCCATCCCGGAAATAACATCATTACAATAAACAAGAAGAACAATATCCGTGGATGTCTTACAATGGAATAAATAGGAATCATGTTGTCTCTATTTAAAGCGGAATTGAAGTAGAGCGAAATTCGCCAAACCAAGCCCGAGGGGCTATTTTAACCCATCAAAAGTTCACAATTTGCATACATCCTTTGAGGAAGTCATCCATTTGATGAAGTGGCTAGCCTTGTGAGGCAACAATAGAAATCACCATTTGTACTGTAGTCATATTGGCAACTAAAGCAAACGTTTCCTCATAATCCACACTATATTATTGTCTATTTCCAAGTGCAACCAAGTGGGCCTTACATTGATCAATAGTATCATCAGAGTAGAGTTGACAAAATATGCAACTAGAATATAATACTAGAATATGTTGCAGTATATTTCTTAGTAATGGTAATTCACTATTTTTAATATTTGTAGACAACCCTATATATAAATGATAATGAACACAACCCAACAATGAGATTTTCTCATATCTACTTATTTTATATAAATTATGTCATGGTATCGGCAACATTTATCTTTGGAAATCAGAGGTCCCCATATTGATTTCATGAATTGAAGGTTTATTCCACATTCTTTTTCTTGATCTAGAATCTTCCTCATAACACTAGATCTAGTCTCTCTAGTTCAAATCGAAGATTTTGGGAGGACTGCCACACCGTTTATGTGTGATTTGAGGTCGTATTTATTTTGAGGGCCTTTTGATCCTGACGAAATTGAAGTGTTCGTACATGGTGGTATTCTCTTGAAGGTGGCGTTCTTTGCAAATCACAAGTGTTCTCACTTGCAATAATCAATTGAAATCGCATGAGAAGGATCACGTTTGTGGAAATCGCACCTGGCATCGCCTGAGAAATCGCACCAATCAATTATGTTTACTGGAGGACTATGTTGGCTTCTTTTATGTTTAGTGGAGGCATTCTAATGGTATGATCTTTACGATTCTCTATTTATCCTTGTTCCAATTTTGGCTTCCGTCAAGTTGGTATTCTACTTTCATATTATGTTATTTGTGCTTTTGTTATTGGTCCTCTTCATTTTCTTGGTGTTTTTATGATTTATTGTTCTCATAAACACCGATGGTATCTCTAGTGGAAGAGGCTATAATAGATGATTCTTTTCGTTGGGGTAAAATTTGTCATATTGTGAATAAGTGTTTGCTATTACATAGGAGGCCTACTACAACTCCTAATTATAATCCAATTTTCACACCACCCATCCCTTAATGCCCTCTCAAGTTTAAGTCATCGACTCTAGTGCCTCTGATTACATGACTAGACTCACACGTGTCCAATCTGATTAACAATTATGGTCCATTATTCTAGATATTATTTTAACCAATGGCTCATTAGCAAAGGTTGGGGGTGTTGGTTCGTCCTTTCTAATACGGACTTTACATCTCCCATTGGTCCTTTACTTGCCGAATTTTCAATTTAATTTGCCACTAGTTAGTAAGTTTATTCAACATCATAATTGTTGTGTAGTATTCTTCGTTCCTTATTCTAAGTTTTAGGATCTTACTATGAGGAAGGTTATTAACATTGGTTATCGTGACTCAGAAGTCTCTACTTGTACACAAAAAACCTATCCTATTGCTTCTTCCAATGCCACTTCTACACCCCTTGATCTTCACTGTAAATTGGATAATCCATCTCTTTCAAGTATAAAAAAGTTATGTCAACCTCTGACAACTGTCACTGACTTATTTTGTGAGTAATATCAATTTCCAAACACCATTGTAGGTCTTATTTCCCTTGAGTAAATCTATGCATATCCAACCTTTTCAATTAGTATATTCAGAAGTCTAGGGACCATATTTAGTATCATCCAAGATAAGACTTTGTTATTTTGTTATATTTGTTAATGACAATTCAAGAGTTACTTGATTATATTTAATAAAAAATCATTTTAAAGTATCCTCTATTTTTTGGGAGTTCTATGCTAAAATTCGAATCCAATTTTCTACTTCTACAGGAGTGACTATAGTCATAAATATTTTTTTGCCTCTTTTTCATCATTCCTATCACAAAATGGATTCTTTAAGAATTATCTTGTCCCGATATATGTTACCAAAACAAAGTAGCAAAAAGGAAAAATAGGCATTTAATGAAGGTTGCTAGAATGCTCTTATTCGAAATGAGAGTGTCAAAAAACCTTTTGCAATAATGCAATGTTGACAGCACATTTTCTTATTAATCGAATTCTATCAACTATTTTTTAGTGGGAGATTCCTTATCATATGATGTTTCTAGAAAAGCAATTAAATTTTCTTCCCACGAAGATTTTCGGTTGTGGATGTTATGCTCGCAATATTCAGCCTCAAAAGACAAGTTTGATTCTAAATCTTTGCAATGTATTTTTCTAGGATATCTTCGTACTCAGAAAGGGTATCGATATTTCTCTCCAAAGTTGAGACGTTTTCTAGTATCCTCTAATGTCACATATTATAAGTCTACAAGTTTTTATCCTAATGTATATTCAACGAGTCTATTGTCAAGTATCACTTCCAATGATGATCTCTTATATATAAGATTGTTCATAGGGATGTCTCTCCTATACCTTTGTCACATGTGCCTCCTTATTCTCCCGTCATTCATACATGTTTATGGTCATTGTCTGGTAATTGGTTCCTCTCCAAGAGTGAATCTTGCACCGACCACTATCGAGCTAGTTACTCTAATTAGATATAGTTATTCCTAATTAGGGAATCAATTCAGACCTTCCAACTATATAATGAAAATTTCATCACAATAGAGTCCATTGTCTACTACATTATTATATGCTAGTGTTTCATCTTCAAGCTAGGCTTTTGTATCCACCTTGGACTCTATCATGTACCTCGATGTATATCTAAGGCTATTTCTCATCCCAATTGTTGGGCAGCCATGGAGGAAGATAAGGATGCAATTAAGTATAATCACACATGAGAGCTAGCCTCTTTGTCTCCAAGGAAGAAACCTACCGAGTGTGAGTTTACACAATGAAAGTCAATCTAAATGGTTATTTTGCTTGATTGAAAGCTCGTCTAGTCAATAAAAACTATGCCCAGACATAGTTACACAATAACTATCGAGCTAGTTACTCCAATCAAATACAGTTATTCCTAATTAGAAAACCGATTCAAACTTTCCAACTATATAATGAAAATGTCATCACAGTAGTGCACAATATCCATTGTCTACTACATTATTATACACTAGTGTTTCATCTTAAAGCTAGGCTTTTGTATCCACCTTGAACTCTATTGTGTACCTCGATGTGTATCCAGGGCTATTTCACATCCCAATTGTTAGGCAGCAATGGACGAAGAGATGGATGCAGTTAAGCATAATCACACATGAGAGCTAGTTTCTTTGTCTCCAAGAAAGAAACCTACAGGGTGTAAATGAGTTTACAAATAGAAAGTTAATCTAGATGGTTATTTTTCTTGATCGAAAGCATATCTATTAGTTAAAAGATATGTTTAGACATATGGTACGGACTACACTAATAATTTTTTTCCTATGCCAAGTTAACTTCTGTCAAACTTCTTATTTTATTGGCCTCTACTCATCACTAGCCTTTACATTAATAGACATCAAAAATACATTTTTACATTATTGATAGGAGGAGGTTTATTTGGAGCACCTCTAGCATTTGTTGCTTAAGGGGAATTCTGATCTGTTTGTCAGCTAAAGAAGTTCTTATATGGTTTGAAATAGCACCGAGGAAGAGGGTTTGGAAAATTCAGTCAACTTGTATTTGAGTTTGGACTCTCTCATAAATACAACGATTATAATGATTTCTAGTACTGGTTGTCCTCTTCTTGTTATGTATATGGATGATAGTGTGATAACTAAAAATGATATTACTAGTATTGCAAATCTGAAATTATTTCTTCAAAGTCAATTTCAAACCAAAGACCTCGAAAGTTAGTAGTATTTTCTTAGCATTATGATTGCTAAGTGCCCTTGTGACATCTTCCTTTCGTAAAGGTAGTACACTACATAATTTTTCTAAAAAATTGGTATGGTGAATTCAAAACCTTGTGATACTGACATGGATCCAAGAATTAAGTTATTACCAATAAATGAAAAGATCTTTGCTGAACAAAAAAGGTACTGATAACTAGTTAGCGAGCTCAACTACATTGGTGTGACTTGTTTAAATATTGCCATTTCAGTGAATGTCACAAGTCATTTTTGTCTTTTCATGTTTCTCATTGGGATGTTGCAACACATAGTATACAATATCTCAAACTACACCAGAACAAACTTGCTTTATAATGATCATGGACTTACTCGGGTCAAAGGTTTTTCTAATATTAATTAGGCTAGATCAATATATGATCAAAAGTCTACTACTAGCTATTATATTTTTATTAGAAGCAATCTTGTATCATGGAAAAAAAAAAACAAAACAAAATACAATAGCCTGGTCAACTACAAAATTAGAATGTCATACATTGGTGCATGTTACCTGTGAAGTGATGTGGTTTCGACAATTACTATATTCTATTAGTTGTAAGAGTTTTGATCCATCTCAACTTTAATACGATAGTCAAGCAACCATCCATCACATCAAATCCAGTATTTCATAAAAGCATAAAGTATAATTAGGTATATTGTCACTTTGATATGTGAGAAGCTCCAAAAGGGCAAGATTCACGTTTTCCATATGAAGACTGGAGATTAACTTCCAGATATTTTCACCAAGTCCTTAACTGGAATTCAAATTACATATATGTGTAACAAATTAGGCATAATCAACATCTGTACTCCAACTTGATGGGAAATACCAAAATATACAGTTAAAATATGCTTTGAATATATTATAGTATTTTTAATATTTGTTAATAATCCTTTATATACATGAGAATGAACCCAACCCAACTATGGGGTTTTCTCATCTTATTTTGTAAGTTATTTTAATAACTATTTACATCCAATGGCCTTGACATAGGTAAGATAGGGAACTAAATCCTATGTAAAGTTGTTTTAAAGAGTATGAAGTTCTTCTCCCACTGCCTCACACCAACAATAATATTTAACAATTTCAGAATAGCATGATGAATGGGAATAGATGTCAAATTGGCATAAAGAGATGTACCAGGAAATCCATACCAATCAATAGGGCAAGAAACCACAGTAGAGTCACAAGTGAATGTTTGAAGTCGAAATTACAAGGGGAGAATGTGTTGTAGGCTCCATTGACAGGTCAGGCTTCAAAAGAGGCAAAGTTGGTCATCGTCATTCATAGACAATTCCATGTTTGAAGCGGTCAAGGGTAATGATGAAGTTGTCAAAATTAGGAAGATCATGTATCTCAAAGAAATTGTCAAAATAAGTAGGGCAGGATGGATTTCCAAAAAAAAATACATCACAAGAGTTATGAAATCTATTGGAATGTGGATCATAATAAATATAACCTTTGTAAGAGATGTAACTCTTAAATCAAATTTAATAGACTCGGCAAAAAGTTTGTGATGTTCATGGGGTGTTAGATGCACAAAACATACACAACCAAAAGTATACATATCAAGATAGTTGGGATGCTGATGAAATAGTTAGCATAGAACAAGGTGTCAAATTGCAACGTACGAGAGGGCAACCAATTAATTCAATAAACTATCATAGATTAACCTACAACCCAAAATTTAGAATAAACAAAATATTCAAGCAATAACATAAAGACGCCTAATAGATGACGATTCTTACGTTCACCAATATCGTTCAATTAAAGGAACCATGGGACTGATGAATTAAATAAGATGTCGTAAATAAGACTTCAACCAAAAAGTTAGCGCAAATAGAATATTTGAGTAACAACAAGCAATGTTTAATAGATGATGGTTCTTACATCTAGCTACACTGTTTCATTGTGACATATATGGATAAGAACATTGAGAAACAATTCCTTTTTACTAAAGGAAAGTATAGAAATCATGAGACATATATTCACTATCAGAATTAGATCTTATTACTTTGATGCATGAGAAATTGGGTTACGATGTATGCCACAAATTTTCCAAAGATGAAAAATACTTCAGATTCAAATCAAGAAAATAAATCTAAATATACTTACCGCAATCGTCAATAAACATCACAAAATATTTATAAGAAGCATGACATATGGATGGTATAATGCCCCACACATCACTATGAATTAGAACAAAACAGTTTATTGCACAACAACCATAAGATGGGAATGAAAGAGATTCTTTTTCCCAAATTTGTATGTGGAGAAATCAAAGAAAGAGGAGATGAAATATGATATTTATTTTCCGACAAACCAATGTTTATTAAATGAGATTGCACAACAGATGACCTAAACATGTGTCATACTCTTTCCCAGTTATGTATTGCAGTACAAAACAAAGAAATAAAGTGAGGAATGGAATAGTGTAGAGGAAACAATAGTCTAATTTTATGCCCCTTTACTAATTTCTTACCATCACCTGATCATGCACGACAATCATCATGAGAAAACAAAACATCACAATTGTTATCAACTAACAATCCCACTGAAATACAATTATTAGAAAATACAAGAGATACTAAATATTTATAACAGAGGGATTAATATTCCCAATGGTCTTAATAGATAAGTAACTACCATTAGTAATCTAAATGTGAGATGACTCATGGTATGCCAGAATATTGCTAAGAATGTCAAAGGAGGTAGTCATATGATTAAACATTTCAGAATCCACAAGCCAGGACAAAGGTAGTTTTATAGCATTAACTTGAATCCCTAACGCTGAAAAGGCTAAAATAATCATTTGTTGTACTATTGCCGGGGTATGTGTAGTTTGATCACTGGCTGTGTGAAGTCACTGGAAGGAGAGGCATCACTAATGGCCTTATAGGCATTAGCATGACTGTTATGAGGACTAGCATGGCTTCTTGTAATAGTTGTAGGATTTCTTCATGGAATCAATAATATTATGCGCATATCTTTTCCTTTATTATTTCGATGGTGGGCATAAGCTATGGCTTAGGACTAATCCTATCTTGCTGGAATGTGAAATGGATTGTAAGATATAGCTCTTCTTAAAGTAATTCACCAAAGTGCGCATCTGAAGGAGTAGGGACTCAATTCATTAATGTTGACTGGATTACTTCGAATTCAAAAAGTGCTTTCATCAAGAATCGATCCCACTTGCTCTGTTCACGAACTTCCATTACAATAGAAAGAGATTCTAAGGGTACTTGGAATATATTAAATTGGCAAATGCACCCCATAAGCTTTAAAATCTAGAGAAATAATCTTAAATTCAGAATCACCCTGAGTATAACGAGAGATTTCATAATCCAATTGAAAGCATCGAGTGGTGTTATCATGTTGATATACCCTTTTTAAATATTCTCACATAGCTTTAGCACTTTTATAGGTGTGCAAATCAAGAACAATAGGTAGATCAATCGATTCCAAAATCTAAGACATCACCCTGGCATCTTTAACCTTCCATTGGGATAATTTTGTAGGCTTTGTAGGGAGTAGACCATTTCCATCAATATGTCCCCATATTTCTCTTCCAATGACAAATAGTCAAGATTAAAACTCCCATGCGGAATAATATTTACCATTGAATCATACCCAAAAAAAGTATGTGTTACTTGAAGACAAGATGGACTACTCCAACTCAATTAATGATCAAAATATCAAAAGAAAACCCCAAATAAAACAAGATTTAGTCAGTCACAACCTCACCCCAAATAAGCTGGAAGCACTTCTTATTTTATACACAGTTTCACTGCCTCACCCGTGCCCTAGCTTCCTATAAAGGAGGATATTACCTGCCAATTTACCAAACAAATTCAAAAGCGGCAATTTCCATCGAGAGCTCAAACAAGGTAATCACAGTTGATCCGATCAAAGACCGAAGGATTCCAAGTCAAATCAATCAAAGAGCTTAACCCATCTGTGAACAAAGGACTCCACACGAATGAAGAAAGGAGGATTCTACATCGAATTGATCAAAGAGCTCAACCCAGCTTAAAAAAAAAAATCCAAGTAAGTTTGCTTTAACTCATTCAAAGTTCACCACGAACTCCCTTCAAAGTAGTTCTGATTCATAGAACAATCCTTAAATGAAAGAGAATGCAAGATTCAGACATCACAAAAACAGCCGAATTTCGGAACTCAAAAACTTGGCTATGGTCAACAATTAATACCAACTCATTGCTCTCCTTGTGGCAATTCTCCACATTATATAGCATTTTTCTCTCCTAATTACAATGCTAAATATTAGCTATATTTTCAATCATCTCTATCTTTAATAGGAATGTTATAATTGTCTTCCCAACTTACATAGTATGTACATATCATGCCATAGTCGCTTGATATCATTCAAAATATTCAATCAAATATATTATAATTCATGACCAACACCTTTGTACCTTTTATCCATCCCATTCTGTTATTATTGAGTAATTAAGGATTTTGATTATTTAATCATCAAACCATTCAAGTAATACTGTGTAATTTGAGAGTTATTTGTGTCATTATGATGTGAGTGTGATTTGAAATTGAAAGTGGGCGTGTTCGTGATTGTTTGGTCTTGTTATTGGATCCTATAACGAGGTCCCTATCACAATACTATCCTTATCATCATTTGTTTTCCAAAATCTGAATCACCATCTTCTATTCGATCATCATCTTAACAAACATTACAGGATCGATAATAAATAGTCTTATAATTCAAATTGCTTAGAACAAGAGGAATGGAATACTATCATCATCTAAACAAACATTTGACGCTAAGCTGACTTCTTCTCGCTTAATGGTGACGTGTTTGGGATCTACTTAACTGCATAGACTGCAAAAACCAAAGAAGAAGACAGCAAAAAGAACTGTTGAAGAATAAGAAAGTAGAATGTAGTAAGATCACAGACTCAGGATGGTTTCTGGAGCAGAATCTTTGAACCTTGCTGCTATGACAGCAGTTTTGGGTGTTTTAACCATAACAAGTATACAGAATATGCACAATTCCGATGTAGGATAGGGAATTGTTTTTGGAAGTTGGAATAGCAAGAAAAAAATCAAGTAAAGCTTCTTACTACAGAAAGGATAGTTCAGACAGCAGAATCTGGTATTCCAATGATTTTGAAAGATTCTTGTTTTGCAATTGACATTTGCACAAGTCACACAGAAAACATGATCTATCCAAATTTGTAGAAAGCACATGCAGCAAAATAATGGACTGTTGGATGTCAATCTGTAACAACAGATTCTATACAGAAGCAGAAATCTGTGCTTGATTGCAGAAAGTCGTGGAGAAATTTGGTAGAAATGAGTCAATATCAAAGGAATACACCTTCTTTGATACCAATTGTAATTAAGTAGACAGGAGTCCATCTTCATTACTGAAGTTGTGGAATATTGTGAAGGAATAGGTGAATTAAGAGGCAAAAAGAGACGACATAAATAAGAAACTAGATTAGACAAAGGAAGTATTAGACCAAGCGCACAAGCCAACTCAATCATTCAATTCATTTCACATCATGACTGGTTACATAAGGATGGCCTAAGATACTCAGCTTGATTATTCATTTAACTACCTACTCAATTACAACCGCACGTTACTAACAACTAATACTAACTCCATATTACAACCACATATTAGGTAACTACCTACTAACAAACTATTAAGTGACGTGTAACATGAGATGGAGCCTTACTAGCTTGATTAAGCTTACCCCCCCCCCCCACAATGACAAGGCTAAGGGATGTGGCTATATACATGACTACAAGACATCAAAGTTCACAAGGGATGGGAGGGTGGCCAAGTCTAGACCCAATGTTAGATAACTAATAACCCACTCTCTAACTGTAATAAGTTCACTCTTAGAATTTGAAGATATGGCCAGAAACCATCTCAGGCAAAACAGAGTATACATAAGAATGTCAATTGACAGCACCACCTAACAAAATAATGCCAGCGACAATATTTCCTACACCCACCTCCGCAACACAAATCCTTCTAAAGCCTATCCTTCAATCCCTTCACCCTACTCAATTAGCATACCAATAAAAGACAGACAATGTGGGATGTCCTATAATCCTAGCCCCTATGAACCCAAGGGAAATTGAGATGCAATCATTTTCCAACAAAGAAAAATGATCTTGGATAGTCTTTAAAAATTAAAGAAAGCCTGATTTCTCAATGGCAAGTAAAAGAAAACCAATTAACATGGCCATCTGATTTTTCAACATCAAGTTGCATAAAATCCCTCATTCACCTAGCCCAAAGCAATTACCCACACGCATAGTCGCAAGTGGACATGAAATATCCATGGCAAGCAGGATTTCACCTTGACACAAGCTTGTATAGAGGTAGTCAATGCACATACTTCAGTTTTTTTCCATTACAGAAGTCAAAATACAAGCCTTGGTGCAGTGACATTGTTACACCATTGTGACCTTAAGGTTAAGGTTCAAACCACAAAATCAGTCTTTCTATAGCGCAAGGGTGAGATTGCTAGGGAATGATTGTAAACTTTAACCCCACGATGCGAGAGGCTCATCCACTAGGCCTCCCTTTTTGAATGCAAATGCAAGCTTGTAAAGGAACCTTCTGCTCTCTTACATGCTTGCATCTAACCATATGTTAGTCTAATCACAGTCTTTGCCTACTACACGTTTGAGTACTTCTACTCAAAAAATGACATTTGGGAGCTAGAAAATGGTAACATTCAGGATAAAATTTGAGCTTATGTTCTAAGATCTATTCTCCAAGAGGAAATTGCCTAGTCAAATTGAACAAAGCAAAGGATAAGTTCATCAAAATTCAGTAGAACAAGTCGAGCTGAATGGGCAACATGAAACCAGCCAGTTTATGATCATGTGTTGGGATTTCACATGCACTTGCTCCTACAAGTATATCCCGATCCGATAGCCTCTAGGACTACATTGTTAGCACCAACTTGTACAACTAACATTGGTCTCAACTTTTTCCAACACCCACAGTAAGTTCTCAAATAATTCTTCATCAAAATGGTTTATCACAGACTCCAGTTATGGTCCCATGCATAACTGAAAATGGTTAAGCGGAACATTGAGATTGCAAGAGAACTAACCTCCCACATACAAAGAGCTTCATTAAATGATAACTCCCGACGAAAGAGTACCAGGAGCATGCGGAAGGCAAAATGAAGGCTTTCAGCACCTATTTGGGACAGGTGTGAAAACATTTCCCTGTCTGTGAGTTCCAAGATATGCCAGAGTCTGTGTAACTGCTTCATCACTCTAGTTGGTCCTTCCATCTGAAAGTTTTCTCGCTGCCAAGGGAAAAAAAATATATGACATGTTAGAAATATATATATATATATATATATGCAATTAGTAAGTTAAAATATGGTAGCAAGTCTGACTGACCATTCTCCGAAGGAGCATCTCGAAGCACCAAAACGCATCAGCATTGTCCTCAAAAAGAACAATAAAAGGAGACAGTAAATCGCTCATACCTAGCCAAAAAATTAGCTTGCCTAAATATACATGTCCCAAGAAAATTCAAGACATATTAGCCTTCTGAATAGTATATATGGCACAAGAAGAGTTGCAAAAGACATCCAAAACCTTGGCAGTATCCTGTATCAGGATCAACCCATGCATAAACAGCAAGAATATCCGACATCCTGGCTAAATTTTTACGATCTTCATAGAAGTCAAGATGACTATCTGTTCTCACCACATCGACAACTGAAAAGTAATATAAATCATCCCCTCATCAGAAAAATAAATGAAGAAACAGAAAAAGGGATGAGGATTTAAACTCACCTATTCGATGAAGGGTCCAAAGCCATTCAGAAACTCTATCTTCAGTATGATCTCCTACAGATGTGCTTGCGCCCATTGCTTGTGTTTCTGGTATATCTGATATTCTCAATCTTCTTATTATTGTATCTTTGTACTTCATAGTATTAGATCGAAACACTGGTTTGTTGCAGTGACTCTGAACCATTTCTATTTCAGAGCTGATAGAGTCTCTAGAATGGCTGGGCACTAAACAGTTTGATTCAAAAATTAGATCTTCATTGTTATCAATTTGGAAACTGTGCATGGTCTCTTTCTTAAATCTCAATTTATGTTGAGAAGAATGTCTACCATCATCCAATTCACAAGCTCTCTCGGGTTCATCACTTCTGTAAAACAAATCTGTCACAGGCAAAGCAGGAAAATCAAAGAACCTTTCAACAACACACTGTGATTCATGGGTTTCTCTTCTTGGCTTTAAGGAGCTAGAATTGCATTTAGTGGGACTAGACGCAAGATATGATGAGTCGTACATGACAGTGTCAGTGCTTCCTATTACACTGACAAGGTCAGAAGAATCACTAGAGCTTTCCCTTTGGTATGTGCACATATCTGTACAGTTATCACTTATATCACAATAGCCATATCTGTTAGCAGAATTCACAGAGGCCTGCCATCTTTCAACTTCAGCATCACTTCTATCATCATCTTTTGACAATGTACGCATATCCATGACTTTAGAACCAACAATGTAAGCAAGTGAACCAGTTCCTACGCTTGAATGCATATTCTGGCACTGCTTTATTAGTTCTTCATAACGTTCCCTGCATGTCAAATTCCAAAGAAAATCCAGACAAAATAGTAAGTATCAACTTGCTTTCTGATATCAACTATCCTAAATCCTTCAAGGTTATATTTATGTGTGATAGAAACCAAACCTTTTTCTTTGAAAATTAAAATTTGTCAACAGAATCAAGATCAATATATTGTATATATATTTCTCTTTATGAGATTATTTTGATTGATTGTAATTAATTATAATTGACTATAATTAGTCTGTAATTTAGAACGCTGACAATTGTAATAGGCTGTAATTAGAGATGCAATTTTCTATTTAATGAAAAGGAAACTCTTAATTGAGGACATCTAGGCAAATTGGCAAGATATCAGAGACAATAACTCTAAACCGTTGCTTTTGAATCGTTGTTTCTAGTTGTCTTGGTTCCCTTCGATGATTAGTCCTAAATATTTTGTGGTTCTAGTTTTGTTTCAAGATTTCTTCTTGATTAGTTCTCAGTTGTCGCTAGGAGGAATTCATTTCATGCATTTCTCTCTGAATTGAGGAATCTGTGATACATTTCTCTCTCTTCGAACAACTTCATACCATATATTTTTGGGTTTTCATTTTTAAAAAACACAACAGATCTGGAGTGTGAATTCATTCTCAAGCTTCAATTTCATCAAACCCTGGAGCTGACTTCGAATCCATCTTTAATTTTGATTTCTATTTGTGTGGGTATGGCTTCATTTTCAATTTCTGACATTTTGCTTCATATCTAAGATTCAAGCACAGAACAGAAGAAGAAATGCCACCTAGCACTTTTTGATTTAGTGTGGGTATTCTCTCTGTTCTTCAATTTCGTGTGGCTTTATTCTTTGATTTCTCTGTTATTCAATTTTGATCTGGAAATATAACAGTAGCAGAAACATTGTGACTCCTTAGGGCATTCATCCCAAGATATTTGTCACGTGAAAGAGAGGGTGTCTAGTGCTGAAGCATTTGTTTGTGTGGGCAGAATATTTCCACATGCAAGATTAGGGTTTCTCTCACTAATAATTCATTTTTTTTACAATGTTAGGAGAAAATTCTATTGCTCTTTTTAATTGAAAAAATTACTCCACCTGAGAATTTTAATTTAAAATATTTGTAAAGGGACGGGAATTTTGAATTCATTTAGATGGACCATCTAAAATCTCTATTGAAGAAAAGGAGCTTAATCAATAGGAGAGCAAGAATAATCAGATTATATCTTAGCTATCAGGATTCATTGTACCACATATGATGAATAATAATCCATTTGCTAAGGAAATGTGGGATTACTAATTACAAAAAATATGACCTCTATATTAAATGATTCTATACTAAATTTCTTAATTTGTAGAGAGAATATATTGAAATAGTTCATTCTAAGATCTTTAAGGTAACACTTGCGGCAGTACAAGAAGTTCATAGGTAGAGTCTAAAAGATTAGTTTATGATGAAACTGATATAAGAATTCAAAGATACACGAGCGCGTCTTTATAATCGCGATCTATTCCATCCCTAGATGTATGCTTAAGGTAATTCCCGCATAAACGGTAATGCCTAGCTACACAAATTAGCATGACATAGGACGCAGTAACTTCCAAGATGGTTAATTTGGCATTTGTTGCCAAAGGAAAGAACAAGTTGAAGTCGGAGACACAGTGCCACAATTACAAGAAGTATCATCATATTATAAGAAATTGCAGCATGAAATTCTACAATTACTACAAAAATGAGGGGCACAACATTCAAGCATGTTACGTGCGGCTTCAAAATAGACAAACTTGAGCTTTCCACACTAATATCCAATCTACTTCAGATAGTGTCCATGCCAACCCTATTAATAATCAATCATCAAATGCTCATTCATTGTCTCTCAATCCTAAGATGTTAGGACAAATGATGTTACAACAAATGACTATTTCTACATTCTTGACCCTAGGGCTACAAGGTAAGTGAAAGTTGCTCACTTCTCAGTTGATTGACTCAATTGCCTTGAATTATATAACAGGTAATACAAATGATTTACTCATGTTTGTAAATATGAGAGTGAGCAATATATTTATGTGGCCACTGGCAATTCTCCTCCCATCATTGTTGTTGGAAATTTGGGATCTTCCTTCAGTAAAGTATTTATATCTCTAAAATTATATATGAGTTTGATTTCTATTAAATAATCGATTAATAATAATTGTGATATTTACTTTGATCGTGTGGTTGTCTCATACAAGATCAAGTGACAAGAAAGGCAGTCGCGAAAGGGCCTAAATGGAACATCTATTTCCTCTTCAAATTTCTATTACTACTATTACTTTTTTAGCTTGTACTATTATTACTAATAATAATAATGTCTAGCATAAAAGATTGAAACATCCCAATTCAGGTACTTTGAGTGATCTTATGACTCACAGTTATTTGGGCAATAAAGGTTCATTTTCATCATTTATTGTGTCATCTCATTGTGCTACCTATAAACTTGGTGAAAGAAGAAGATAAATATTGCTTTTATTACTCAAATAAACATGTTTTTCAAGATGTTTATGCATAGTAGAAATGGGATAACCTAATATCTTATATCACAAATGATTATAATGAGTAACAGCTAAACAACTAACATAAATATAACGAGGAATAGAAAAAGACTGAAAAGGAAATAGACACCCCACTTTAGAACTCTTCACTATCATCTATCTCGATGCTCAATCTTGCACACAACAACCTTCATGATCAAAGTGAATAGCATAATTTTTGTCTAATAATTCTCCAATAGAAATTAAATTTATAGACAAATTAAGAGACATAGAAATATCAGTAATAGATGTCCCAAGGTTTCCAATTGTACTTAGAAGTGTACTGCTATCAGCTATCTGAATGTATTGCTTGCCATCACACTTACAAACATCACGAAGGAATTCTAGACTAACTGTTATGTGATTGGAAGCCGCAAAATCAATCAACCAATGAGAGGTAAACAGCTTTTTTCTTACCTTTGAGACCAAAAGTGGACAGAACGAAGACAATCATTTGTTAAACTTGCTTAAATGCAACAGTGGAAGAAGAGGATCACGAGATGGCGTGCTAGTCAAAAGATGTAGTAGTGATGTTGGACTAAATAGTCAATCAGAAAGTAAGGGCGGATCGATTTTGAAGTCACATGTAACAAGCCTTAATAATATAACCTTCCTTTTTGCAATAACTAAAAAATTTCTTGTTGCAATGTTTACTAATGTGCTCGAATTCCTTGCAACTATAGCATTGTGGAAGAGATTTGTATCGTCCTTTTTTCTTAAGCTATGTAGGCCACATTAGTAATTTCAGCAGCAATAGATTCTTGAGTGAGGCTATGTCAGGAGGCGAGATGTTCTTCTTCAAGCAAGAGTTCCCCTAAACAAACATCCAAGTATGGGAGGAGTTGTCATTTAATTGATCCAACACGAGCACTTTCAAGCTCAGGTCGTAACTTCATTACAAATTGATCCCTTTAGCTCTCAAAATGAACTTCTTGGAATGTTGTTAGCGCCTTTTTGGGAATCTTTGACTGTACTAATCAAGCCTAATCACTCCATAAACCAAGAGACATTAATAGAATTGTTCAATTCAAAAATTTCCTTGACAATAATTTCCGATATCTAACTCCAACTAAAGCTTTCTAATGGAATAATCTTAATAATAAATTTGTTGAAGATAGTCTTACATCTTCTTAGCAAAAAATAAGCAAAAATTATTTACCATATATTGCTCCAAAGAACTTAGTAACTAAAAAATAATTCGAGCATTTTAAACTAAAATTCCCAAATAAAATTGATGGGTCCAGTATGAACAATGGGCTGGTAAGGAATACAACCAGCAGGAAGACCCAGTTGGATAATGAGGCCCAAAGAGCCACGCACAAGGCCCAACATCGCGCTCCCAGGCCCATCCGACAACCCCTAATACACACCCAATCACAAACTGCATGCGCCTCCCACCCTCGCAGACGGCAGACTGCCAACACAGAAGCACGGCCTCAAAGAATGCCAGCCAATGGCGGATGCACTTAACTCTAACAGGCTGCCGCATCCACCGACTGGCAGCGACTCAGCAAATCCCAGCAAAAAGTAGCCAGACCCATATCGGCCACATCTGATGACGGTCTCCTCACCACCGCAAGACGACACCTGACATTGGTAGCCACCGATAGTGTTCAGCAAGCAGCGAACCCAGGCAGCACACCTTTCACTAGCTCCGACGCCCAAAGCCTCCGAAGCTCTACAAAGACACCTCTCCTTCACCGGAAAAAGGGAGAGGCCATACAAGCTAAGCTTCAATCACAAGCATGAACCCAAACTCACTAAGAGCAAGGAAAGAACCCAACTCTCTTTCCTCTGAAAACCGTCGCTCCCTGTCCAGCAACCGCCGTGAGCCACTAACCGAAGTGCACAAAAGGAGCCCAAGCCTCCTCCCATTCTCACTCGCACCCCTTGCATACAAATATCATTGCATTCTACATTTCGCATACATTCACACTCTAGCATCTTTCTATTTTTTAAAAAAGATTACTGATTTGAGTGTCGAAAGATAAACCGGAGAGTGAGTCCCGCCAACCCTCTAATCTCTTATTAGCTGTTTGTGAAGCGCAAAGCCCAAGTTGAGAGACGAGGAAACTAGACCTATTCGTATTCAGCCCGACATGAGAAATCCAAATGCTCTCTAATCGGCTCAGTAACCCGGACCTGAGGACGCATCAAGAATAATTTTTTCATTAAAATAAGCAACGGAGTTTTCTACTAACATTGTAGAAAATTAGGACTAACTTTATTATACTAAAATATCTACACCAAAGTCTACAAAAGAAGATGAAATAAGACCACTCGAGTGAGGGGCTTATGCACCACTCCAAATTTAGACCAACTTGCGAAATAGGAATTAGGTTAAGCAACTACACAAGTCTTGTGCACAAAGAGAGAAATCCACAAAGCTAATAGATGAAGCACACCAAATTAAAGTTGAAGAGGAAGTAGCCAATGATGAGGATGAATCACACCAAATCGGAGTCGAAGAAGCAATTGAAGTCAAAGCAAAGGAGGGATCATACTAAATCCAAGCCGATAAGATTATCGAAGCGCATGAAACAGGGACCAAAAAATGGCCTAGAATCAATACTAATTTTAAGACAAAGTTGAGAGACCAAAAACCAAGACTATCATAAAAAATGAAAACTACCAGAATCAATCCATAAATTAACAGCCCAAGAAATTGACGTGAAAAATCTTTAAGAAGCAATATAGAACCAAAGTATGAAGATAACCAAAATAAAGGTAAGACTTTCAACAATTAAGTATGACATAAGGCTACGAGAGGCTCTAATACCATGACAAGATTATGTTTTCAATTTTGAATGTGTTCCATTGAGACTTTCATTTCCATTAAATAGCCCAACATTTATGTAATATTTATATAATTATATGATCCTAGAATCAAGCTAATAAATGAAAGTATCTCCTAAATTGGAAACTATATATATACAATTTTAATCAATTACTTATTCTTTCCCACTAAACAATGATATGCTTCTTGATTCTCACCAATATTGATACTCAGCTTTATTCTTGTTATTAGTGATCCTCTTCTGGATAGCATAGGCCAATCAGTCAAGCATGAAAATTTTAAATTATTTTGATAAAGTTCAATCAAAAATTTGGAGAGGCCATACTCCATTTTGAAATGACTTCTCCTTCAAATCAATAAAAAGATTACCAATCACCTCAACAAATTGCAGCATTAGTCAGTAACTTTTAATTGAATAAGGGCTGGCACAGAAAACAACACTGGTTTGTCTTTCTTTTTTCCCAACAGGGCTGAGTTATAGAATGAAAGAGAATATAGTCAAAGCAGAAATGTATTGGTGCAAAAAGGCTTGGATCCAACTTTCTAAAAGGTGGGGCCAAGACTGCAATAGCAAACTGGGGATTGCGCTGATTTTAAGATAGTCTGGATCTTCAATGGTAAAAGAAAACAAGTTTGGTCAAATTGTAAGGTCAACTGGGCCCTCCTTGATAGTTCCTAACCTCTGTTGGCAAACTTAACCATATTGGGAAAACAGAGGACTGCAACTGTGCGTGAAGAGAAACAGCAAACCAGTAACGGGCAGAAGCAGGAAAGGCTCAGAGATACTGGGTGGCAAGTTCTGGTAAAATTCAAAAATAATTCACTATTGATAAATCTGTACATTAGAGAACTATTTTATGGAGTAACACTGCTTGAAAAATGAGAAAAGTAATAACGAAAATTGGTTACACTAGGACTCAACTTTCCTAATGATAAAACACACAAACCTTCTAAATATCATAATGAAGAAATACAGCCTAAAAACCTGAGAAAACAATATAAAATTTACAATTATCTAATTTGCAATGAAATTCAATTTTTCATGTATGAACACCCTAAAGACTCCATCTTCCAATTGCTACCTTTTATGAGCATTCATCACACAAGCTCTCAGCTTCATAATGAACAGAATGACAATCAGAGGTACATGACTAGTAACTTTGCAGCAGAACTAGGAAGCTCTGATGCTTGCAAGCGATGACTGTATATTGGTAGCAGTGTCTGGTGACTTGTGCTGGCTTTTGTGGGTTGATGTCAAGATTCTAGGGCCATGAAATTTTGGATTTTCAAAAAAATACTGTTGAAATGAAGTGATGGCTCGGTAGTTTAGGTTGTTGACGGTTGTCCAAGTGTCCGAAGTGTCCCCAGCAGTTGGATTGAGTAGTGACAGTGGTTAGGGTTTTAGAGTCTGCAAGGATTCAACATAAGGTATCCGACCCTTTTCTTCTTTTTCTGGTAGAAAACCTTTTTTGGGTAAATATAATGGTGAAGGTCGAGGTTGGATGAGATAAAAAGCTGGTAGAGAGTTGATAAATATCGGGAAAGCTATGGTGACAGTTGTGAGACAGCAGTGATGATGTGGACTTTAATACACTGAAATATACTCCACAAAGAGACCATGGCAACGGCCAAATAACAACTAATGCAGAACCAACATCCGATCAAAGGAAACTCAGTACTTCATTAATGAACTCTAGTGAACTTACTACAAATATCCTATTTATAAACTAAATAGCTTGGAGAAGGAGAAATGAGTACATATGTAGCTAGACAGCCACTGAAGCTTCCAGCAATCATACAAAAATACCCAGACCGACTCTGAGTTCAAGCTGCCTGCCTCGAACAAATAGGAAGCATGGCCCGCACGTCTCACATAAGCCGCCGTTAGAAAGAACTCCTGCATACAAATGCACACTCCTTAATGTGATATATTCATCTTCATGTTCACTTTTAGGTAGTCGTTGTGCCCAACAACCATTCTTTCCCAGAGTGGAAACACTTTCTTTCTAGAAGTAGGAGTTTTGCTTGATTTTAGGGCGGACCCACCCGAGGAGACAACCTTGGGATCTCTCTCTCTCTCTCTCTCTCTCTCTCTCTCTCTCTCTCTACATATCTATGGATATGAAGAGAGTAATACGAAAGTAATAGCATAATGGTATAGCCACTGTCAGACATATGGCCTTTATGGTACTACTATTGTACGGTGATGTGAGCGGTTCAGAAGGCTTTCTTTCCCAATAATTACGTCCCCAATACGGACTTTCTTTGATTGTTTCAAAAGGCAATTAGCACCACCAACTAGTTTTCAACTAATATTTGGATATAGAAAGATCTTATTTCTTCGCTAAGAATTTTAGCATGATTTTCCCTACAAGATATCATATAACGTCATTGATCCTATTGAATCAAACAACCCACTACCATATGCAAATACAACATAACGGACACCATTAACAGTCCATGCACAGACCTGAACCACAAAATACATATGCTGTCATCTTATCAACCAACACCTTCACTGTAACATCATCAGCATCACCAAATAGCAAACCTGCTATACAACTGCACACATCGACTATGTTACCATTGATGTTCCTCCAGTGATAGCAAAGATAACAAACAGAGAAGTTCAAATGGTTCCAGCTTATTCAACCATGCCAAGGATTGCTGTTACTATTTCTTCACATCCTTTTTCTCATTATAAAACTCTACGTGTCTTTCCCAACAGCAGGAAATGAGGGGCAATGCATATGCAAGTCAAAGGTCGAAATTCGGAAATACATATAGGTATTTAGTATTTGGTTTTCTCTTAGAAAGGTGCTCCTTATTTTAAGGTATTTTCGTAGGTATTTTAGAAGTATGATCTCTATATGTTTGGAATTATAATTTAAGAATGTATTAGTATGTTTTAAGTAGGTTTATGTTTTCTTATTTCATTAGGAAAACAAACGGATTCAATTTCCTCAAATAACTCTACTTTGGCATCTATAAAATGGTGCCTAACTCTCCATGTAATTCACGTATTGGTGACAATTCAAAATTACTGATTGATTGAGTACTTTCTGTCCACTCCTCTTATTCCTCTGAATCTGCCCTCTTACTCTACTTCCTTATCTTTCACCCTCCTTCCTCCTAAATTTCTCCTCTTTCTCCCTGTTGTCCCCCAACAACCCGTGCTTGAGTTAGTACACACAGACATTGATGGCACCTCAAGGAGGCAGTGGGTGTGCAGATCTACAGCTTTGATACCAAACTGATAGGGAACAGAGGTTCACCACACCAAATATATTACCCAAACAAAAAAATCAATTCAGCTGATGAACAATTACACATTTACAACTAAATTTATATGCTGAAGACTTAGAAAATAAGCTACTCCTATTGGGAAACTAATACTATGCCTAAAATAATTATAACATAATAATTTATGAAATAAGCAAACATAGAAACAAAATAAAACTTCCAAAATTTCTTCAAATTCTTTCCTTTTGTTAAGTCTAGCAACCATGAATGAAAATACAGTATCGGTAACAACCATATCAATATCAGATATATCGGTTAATATATATCAGTATCAAATGTATTAAAAGAAGAGAGTCTAAAAATTATAAGCTAACAGGCAAATACCAACCGATATATCATGATATATTATCAATATAGCAGCATATCGCAATTTTGCCGCAATATAAGAAAATATCACTATTATGAGCCTGATATCAATATATATCGATCAATGTATTGATTATCGGCCAATATTTTTATCTGTGCTTGTAAACCAAGTGAGACGGGCCTTCTCGCAAAAGGATTTAAATGGAAATGAGCTTGGAAAAGGGCATGTATGTGTAAGCCCATAAGACTTGGGCTCATCCCAATCACTAAGACGGACCTTCTAATGGTGATGTGTTAGGTGACAAAAGCCGCTTGCCCAATTGAAGAAAAAAAAAAGTTTCAAAACTAAATGTTTTTTTTTTATGCAAACACCACACTTTTTTTTTTCAATTTACACTGTCCCACATTATTAGTTTACATAGAATGTCAGCAGTGTAACACCTAGCCACCTTTCCATTATCAATTTCACATATTTTTTAATTTAGTTTTTCAAATTAGCAATCTTGTTCTTTCTTTATTCTCTCATCTCACTATCCTCCATCACCATTTCATTCTCATCTCTCCCTCCTCCCTCCATCTGCCATCACCTACTATTTTACACCACTCCCTTCTCATAGCCTTCAACAAAACTAATGCTCAATTCTTTTTTAATCTTTTTCAATTCTCTAATCTCCCCCTCCCACCCACCCACCCCATCAGCTCATACCTCTAACATGCAGCAGAGGAAGGAGGACAGGGGAGGAGATAAGGGAGACGTATGCAAGTGGCAGGAAGGTGAGTTAATCTTATGCAAGGGGGAGGAGAGAGGAAAATGTGGTGCAGGTGGCCACCCAGACCAACCATAACCCGGGAGGGAGAAGGGAAGATGGAAAGACAATGTCTTGGAAATGTGTTTTTCATTTTATTTTTTTTTTTTTGTAATCACGTTTAAAACGACCATTGATTTAGAATCAAATGGTTCATAATCATCAAAAAATGCAATGGATACTACAGAATTTACGCGTTGTCATCTCTGCCTTCTCCTCCAATCCATTATCCTCTGGTTACCTCCCTGTTTGCATCCAATAACATTGATTTTATCCTGATTCTCTTTTCCTGGAAAGTAATTTATCCCGATTCTCATCCCTGATTCTTCCACTCTGTCACCTCTTTCCTCCAATCCTATTCCCTTTCAAGTAATTCTTCCTTTTGTATGCTTCACCCTACATCACAACCTCACAGAAAACATCAATGTTTTTCTACAGAAAAGAATGAAACCAGCACTTCTATCTCAGAATATGCAGACACAAGGAAAGATAAAATTGTCAAATATTAACTATGGGAAGCACAGCACAAAGTCAGAGAAAAGAACAGGAGCAGGGAATGAATGTCAATGATCACATGGTCAGAGATCGCTAAGACTAAAGGTATATAATCTACCAAGGTCTCCATAAGCATGCACATGCATAATAAGGACATTGTGACACACAGATATATAGCAAAGAGATAAGAGAATCTTCCTAGGATAAGAAAAAACACAATGTACAAAATAAACAAGAACAAAGGAGGGAAACTGGGGAAGAAGAAAAGGGACTTCATACTATGAGAACACAAAAGGACAGAAGGTCAGCAGCAATATTTACACATGCACGTGATATGATAATGTAACCTACAAGAAGAGGCCCCATGATAACAAGCGCTCAGATTTATAAATAAAATGTATCTGAAAGTAAAGCATGGACCTCCGTGCTGTTCTGAGCTTCCAGCGACACTCAGCAGTACTGCTCACTGTATAGCAACCAAGAAGAAATTCCCAAACTTCTGGCCTAATTGATGGATCCACTCCCTATGATGCAGAATAAAGATGCTGTATCAGAAGTTATTTCCAGAGATACATGTATAAACACAATTGTCTTATCAAAAATGGTGAAGGAAAAAATAAAAATAAATAAAATGGGGTCCCAAAGTACTCTTGCTAGGTTACCAGAAAAACTATATAAATAAAAAGAAGAAAAATGCAGACTTCTAGTTGATCAATAATATTTGGGAAAAAAGATCCTATTTGATGAACTAGTAGGCAAAAAAAAGTCTAACCAAGAGTAAATCATAAATTTCCAGAGGAGAAATTATAGCGAAGGGGGGGGGGGGGAGGGCAAGTATATCACACATATAACACAGCCATATCAAAGATAGGAATTAGAGAAATATCAGTAACCACACCCTTTATAAGATAAGGATATTATTATAGCTCAGCAAAAAATTTCACCAATGTTGCATTAAATGTAATAATTACCAGAAACATCAGTATTTATAATCAACCACATGAAAATAGGGGAATGTATAAGCTCTTACAACAAAACCATTTGACACCCAGCAAAATAGTTTTGCATGCCAATATGAGCCATAAGGACTATGCTAGCAAACCGTAGGAACGACAGCACTATATCCATATTGGCTGTAACCTTGGACACATCAGGGATTGGTGCATCATGAAGACCATTACAAGTGGCCAGTTCATTCCTACAATGTATGAGTTGAATGTAAGTTATAAATTACGTGACAATCAACAAGATGAAAAGGATGTGGAAGCCTACACTAAGGAGATTCAGAAACTCTATGCTTGTCCCAGATTGACCTAGTCTAAGCTGCAAAAGATGCATCTCCATACTTGTAGCTTGGTCCTGAAATTGAGAATGACTTCAAGACTACAGAAATTTGGTCATCTAATTATACAACATCCACAGCTAGAAATCAATAGTACCCCTTCTCAGGAGTCATAACCATGCAACAAATTCAAGATGGTTCCATGGTGCATATGGCTTACAGGTCATCCATTATTGCTAGAAAAAATTAGGATTTGGCAAAAATGCTACAGAATTTAATGAGTCTAAAATAAGAACAAAATGAAACAATGAAACACAATCTTAGCATTCAAAGAGGAAATAATAGGGAAGTCAAAATTATTGGTCGAGAAATTCTTAAAATGAATAAATGTTGTCACTTGATGTATAATTCAAAAAATGGGGAGACTGAAGGTGTAACAAATGATTCTAGTGTGTTTCTTAGACTTCAGAAATTCATCTAAGCTCTTATATGATGATCAAATACCTTGAAATTAAAAGCAAAGCTTCATGAGATGGGTGCTAGACCAAATAAATAGTCAACACAAATCAATCATCATGTAGGGAATTTTTAAAAACTTATAAAAAATGAATGTGCAGTTGAAATAAGAATGTTAAGGTGGAGAACAGATGTAACTCAGAAAGAATAAGAATTGAAACAAGTAGCTTGAAAGTAGTGGATGACTAGATATAGAATATAAGAAGAGGCCACGACATTTAAGATGATTTAGTCACCTAAAACTTAGATTTATAATATCTCAACAAACAAATCTGCCATAAAACAGCACAACACAACATCAGCTTCACAGCATCATTCAGCACCCAGAGCCTTTAGTCACAACTACAGCAGTCTCCAGACAGGCACAATATGTCCCTGAGGAATAGGACTATAGTCCACCAACGAGGAAAATTAATTGATAAAGGTTATATGCAAACAAATGCAAAGAGGTAGTCACTGAAACCTACTAGTCAGTAGTAAGAAGGATTTCACTCAGCTTCAGCTTTTGGCCAATGTTGCTGTAAGCTGCACATAATGGCTAGGAGGATTCAAAGAGCCAACCTCATATAGTGGGATTTAAACTTGAGTAGTTATAATATGTTGGGTGGAATATGTATCTTTTAACAAACATGGGCACCTCATAACAGCAATGGCATTAACTAGCCAAAAAAATGCCACTATAAAGAGAGTAAGTGCTAGGCCGTTTCCGAGTGACTGGAAAATTCGGTGACATAAGAAATTGTGTCAGCATGCATGACTTGAAGTCATTTGATGTTGGCTTGAGCACTAGAATGGCATATTACTTTCACATGAAATTTGTTTGATGTTGACTCCAGCATCACAGTGGCAGACTGGATTCACTTGAAGTTGGCTGACACATTAAAATTTTCCTGAGATTTTTGCTCGATGTAAGTGCAATTTAGCTTGCATGGAAAACAATTTTGCCAACTGCCCACTTCTCTGAACTACTTCCTTCAAGCTATTTAGTTATTAGCTACCACTCGAATTCTCCCCGTGTAGCTCAAAACTTCATGGCAAATTGAGAACACTACTTTTTAGATAAGCCACCAACTCTTTGAGAAAATTTCATCCTTCCATGACGGATTGTTCTTCAAACCTACGAAATTCGCTCAACCGGAAAATCTTAAAACACTTATCCATGCCCATTAGCCTTCAAAGTTAGTGGTGGCACAACATCAGAGTTCCGACAATGTTGAACAAGCTCACTAGGGAAGATCCATCAAAAGAAAGCAAGAGGTTCGAGTTTTGCTCACAGGTGCGCAGGTCTAAGGAGTTTCTTAAATAGTCGTAAATCTGTGGTTAATCTGATAAATTCTAGGCCAACTGAACTGCAAGTCTATAAAATAACTTTTGACATATAGTGAGTTTCATATGATGACAAACAGCCAGGAGGTTTTTTTCCTAGAACAGTTGATTTTTGAGTTTTTTCCTTCATCAATAAGATCCTGTGCTATTTACATTTCTACAACACTATTAAGTAGATCTAAATTACGGATTCCCAATATGAGACATCAAAACTCCATTAGATCAACACATAAGGCAAATAAAAAAGAAAAACGAGGGGCAAGGGTGGCAAGCAGGAGGGATAACAGAAATTTTTCATCCAAACAGACATATGATCAGGACAGGTAAATATGGAAGGACGCTACGAAAAAGCAGAGGTGTACACAACAACTCAAGATATGCTTCAGCCACACAAAAAACTTTGTAAAGTACATAAAGGTCATAATCAACAGGTCCCAAAAAATAGCTTCGACCGCCAACTCAGGCCACCATATGCAAAATATTAAAAAACCAACAGATATAAAAGCTTAAGTGGTAGGTGAAGGCCCAAAAATGGTTTTATACTCTAAATTCTACTCCATCCCCACAGGCAAATGCCCTTTTGGGGTTTGAAAGTTAGATTAAACACAGGTCCGTGCCACAACATATGCTAAGAATAAATTACAAGAAAATTCAGATTCCAGGAACTAGAGTCAAGTCTACTTAATCAACAAGTCTCAAATACTATGTCAAGAAACAAAGAGACCCAAAAGATTAAGATGTTAGGAAAAAGCACGAGATTATTAGAATGATTTTGTACTCTAACACCCAACTGCTTGAAGACACTTGCAACAAACATGAATAAATGCAACAACTGCATGCAAAACTTCCTGAAGCGCAAAATGCATTTAAATGAACAGACCCCTAAAATAATTAGCTTGAGTGCTTTCTGGAAACCAAACACCTTCCCATCACCATCAAAAGCCGCCTGCCACTTGTCTGGCTTAAGCATTTTGTTTACCTGCAACATGAAGTATAAGCAAACAACACCCCGTTTTATGACTAAACATATATAATTAATTACAAGAGAATCTCAAGATGATTATTTCAATAATTCAACACTACATACCCATAGGAGTCTTCAATATACAATGAAAAATAGAAAATTGCATAAATGCCAGTGCAGTGAAACATACAGAAGCCAGCCAGATAAAATTTTTATTTTCTTACTCCCTAAAAATATTTTAAAAGCATATCATATCAAGCAAAAGATTTAGCAATCCACTTAAGCAAGCAATTCACATTTCTAGAATCTTTAAAACTTTGTCTGTCTAATAGTTAACAAGTTTGTTATCCGGTACATATAATTCTGCATAGAGTACTGCAAAAGATGTCATTTCATTAAGAGATTATCATTAACAGCCACAAACTCTCATAAGCAGTATGTTGGGTCTAGGAACCAATACCTATACTTCGTCTTACACATTTTGCTACTTTCTCAAACTATTCTATAGTTCTCCGATGATTTGAAGGATCTTAATATCATTTGTCTTAAATAATTAGGTATCTTTGATAGTCTCTATTTACAAAACAAGAGAAGAGAGTCCCAATATGACACCCATATCCAAGCGTCGAGCATTGTACAAAGGTATTTTAGGTAAAACATTAGTGGAGAGGATGACAAGCTTTATATTGCATAATTTGCCTGTGGAACTTGAAATCTAACAAATAAAAAATGTAAACAAATTATAACAAGTGAGCATAGAAATAGATAAACACATAATAATGTTAACTGTTTAAATCTTTATAATATAGAACATAGGAAGACAAAAGATAAATACATAATATGCTAAACTGTTTATCTATTTCTATTTATCATAGAAATAGATAAATACATAATAATGCTAAACAGTTTATATCATTATAATATAGAACATAGGAAGACAAAAGAAGCACAGATGTATCGAAAAGAAATAGCTATTTGAATATAATAGGAAAATGATGCAAGTTTCATAAACTTAAGCATCAATTTTATCAAACATAATGGACAACTGTTGTGCAGTCATGGTATCAGACACCTTGTGTGGAACATACTCAGAGCTCATTTAGTTAGAAAAATTATTTTCTAGTTTTCTTTTCCTATTCCACAATTTTAATGGAAAATGTGTCCATTATTTTCTGAAAGAAGCGTATCTATTATTTATTGCTAATATGACAGCATATCGTAATTTTACCGCAATATTTGAAAGCAAATACCAATAAGTATCAGTGGATACAACAGATATCAGCTGATATTTCCTTCCATCTCCTCCCATACATTAGACCCTCTTATCCTCCAAATAATTGAGATCTAACCTTACAATATAAAAGGTTAAGATTAAAATACAACATAATAAAATATTGTCTTAATATCTATGGTCCAACACTTTTAAAATGATATCAACCATTGAGAGAATAAAGAAGCCTACTATTTAGAAGGACCATAACATAACCCACTTGGAGTAGTTCATATAGTATTCATGATTAATGGCACTTGATGAGGAAAAGCCCTACATACTAAGAGAAGAGCCTAAACATCTGTTGTTTGATGGAATCATCTCCTCCTAACTCTGCTTTTGAAAGCACTGTAGCCATTGCTTTCAAGAGGCAACAAAAATAAATATGGAAAGGGATTTGACAAGATCCTGTAAATTTCCTATAAATATATAGACTTCTTTTGGCATTTTGTCTTTAGAAATTGCTATCAAAATCAATAATCATATTCTTTTTAAGACAGGCTTGCCTTTGAAATTGATGAGGATGATCCGATGTACAAAGCCTCACCTTTTCATTTCTGAAAAGATGTTTCTAATGTTTGAAATAGTGACCTCCAAGTGACAATGAACCATCCTTACCATTATGCGAAGACTCATCCCCTAATGGATCCTTCAATATTCCTAAATAAAGGTTGAATTAGAGAAAGTACATAAATGGAAGAATCAAAAGAGTGATATAGTTCCCACTTTAATGATTCATAATCAACCAGAACAACATATATGGTGATTTCAATCATGTTTGAAAATAAACAAAATCAACATAGTGATTTCATTCTCTCAGCTATTTACCCAAAAAATAGTGATTTGGATTACGCACGCACACAAAGTTCCTATCAGAAGAATCATAGCAATGTCATCTGTGACAATTGAACTTGAACTTAGTTGTAATTAAACTGCCTAATGGTCAACTTCTCAAGGGTTAGATCATTCACTAGTGTCACCTCTTCACCTAGAAGAAATTATTCAACTATTAAACATCCAGAAGGGTAACCTTTCAGATTGAGGTAAATTTACTGTTTCATCCACTTTGGTTACCCTCTTTTCCCATTTGGGCTAGCTTGCAAGTACTAACTTCTCCACGGCCTCTCAAAAGGATCAATATGATAGTAAATTTTAAGTGAAATCAAATGCCCTCAACTATTATCCCAAAGATCTCTATATATCATATCCAAATGCCCCTCATCTCCTGCCAATTCATCGCACCAACTACAAAAGCATGTTGTTGCACTCTACTTTATGTAACTCAAAAAATTGTGTCTTGTGAGGCCTAATAGTGCCTACGGCATCATGTTTAAACCTCCACCCATAGTAAGTCTTAAGTGGCAATGTGTAATTTCTACTTACATGAGGCTTGCAAGGTTCAAACCACCTCACACTTTGCCTTTTTTTTTCTTTTGGCTCTTTTTTGGTTAAAACATGGTTGATAAGTCTCTCTTCCTCTCTCTACACCACAGAGGCTTTATCTGTGTTCTACTCATCAATTCTCTCTCCTCTGCAACTCAAACAGTTTTCATCCCACCCTCTCACCCTTGCTCCCTTGCCCCCTCTCCGTCTATGCAATCTTATGTAAATTCTCTGCCTCTCACACTGCACCACAGAGGTTTTACTTATGTCACNGTGGTGCAGTGTGAGAGGCAGAGAATTTACTTATGTCACATTCATCATTTCTAGCTTCTGTACACCTCAAACAGTTTTCCTCCTTCCTCCCCTTCCCCCCTCTCACCTCCCCACTCACTCCCCTTGTCCTCTCCCCCTGTCTGCAATCTTATGTGGATCTCAATATTAGAGGATACAAACTCTTTAACTGCCCAATACAAATGCCCAATCCTAGTTCATGCTAGTCAAATACATCACTGAAAAAGGCAGCCCAATGCATGAAGCACACACATCCTGTGGCTGCGGAGGATCAAATAAAACAATGCTCTTATAAATTGGTAGATCTCAAAATAAAACAAGCTTTTTTTTTTGCTTAAGATTGTGGTTAGATAACAACAACAAAAGTTATTGCATTGAATTATAGTTTGTGCCCATGCTTTATTTTGAAATATATTGGTTGTGTTTACCCAAAAATGAATATTAGTTAGGATTATGAAAAACAGGTTCTTTTTGGCTAAGCACATATCAACCACTATGCTGATTTTACAAAGAATAGCATCAACACCGGATCAGAGCCTTTCCAGACAGGTTCTAACGGCTGGTCTTGTCCAGGCTGCCTATTCCTAATCCTCCTGGTACACACCAACTCTAAAGGCGTCGAAATCCCTTCAACCAAGGTGGGTACTAAATGCACAAATAATACACTAAAAACACCAAGAAGGTGCCGAATTGAGTGCCAAAAGAACTTCATTTGCAATGAGAAATTCAAAATATTCTAAAGCGAACTGTACTCCATCAAATGCTGCCCATCAATAGCCAAACCAGAAGTTCAATATTTCAAGCCACAGATCTTTAGTATCAAGAGTGGCAAAATCTCTCTTCCTCTATCACTACACTGGAGAAAATGGAAAGAGAAATCAAAGAGCAAATATCTTTGACTTTGTATTTGAATGATGAAATTTCCCTTTTGTTGTTACCCTAAAAGCTTAGAATGACCCCAAAAATATGTGAGAGGCAAACAAGCTAATAGTTTTTTTTTTTTTTCCTAATGGGCATAAGCCTGCAAATCATATTCAATAAACTCTACAGCTATCCTCTAGATACCATAGCAAGATAAAAAGGTTCACATAATTGCCCAAGAAATGCACCAATTTGGTTATATCCTTACAAAGGGGAGATATGTTAATCATGGTTCAACCTTTCCTCACATGGTATCAATAGTCAAAATGCTCTCCATTTGCTTCCTGAGAAAAAAATGACCTAGATAGATGGACAAGTCTTCAAAACTCACTTTCACAGAAAGTTACCCCAGATGTTTTATACTTTAACTAGCTTGTTAATAAAATTTCAACATGCAAGCATTTTCCTTAATTGAGATTCCATCTAGCACAAACCTTTTTTTGCATATCAACACATCTTTTTTTTTTTTGTATAATTAAAGTAAAGCATTATATTTTGTCACCCATGTATAAAAATTATATTCTACACATGAGAACCGAAGATTAAAAATAAATAAATAAATAAACCAGCTCACTCACACCTAGAAGCAAACAACAAAACAAAAGCTTAAATAAATCAATCCTTTACATAATTCCCATTCACCCATCCCTTTTAAGTTCCTCATCCTTCCGCTATTCACAACAGTAGTTTTAAAATTCCTGTCATTAAAATCCTCGATTCTTCCAACTTCGATTTCCTCAAAAAGTTTCATGGACTATTTCTTTATTGCCAAAAAGGAGAGAGCAAAAACTTTCTTAAATCACACATTTCATGGAAAGAACCTCAGTTATTTGTTTTTGAACTCGAGCAGAATTTGCTTCAGTCCCATCCGAAAAAGCCTTCAATTAGCAATCGCATCTGAATTGGTTCTTGACTAAACTAAAAAAATTTCTGCCTACCCAAAATATCAATATCCTTTCCCAAAATCCACACCCCAAGTTATTGCTACAATTAATTTTACCACATGAATTAGACAACGTCAAGGGAACAGCATTCTCCAACCAAAGTACCTTCCACATACACACGATCAGATTGGAGAGATTCAATGAGACCTTCATTACAAGAAAATATACTCTCACTATCAAAATCACTGCCACTGTCATCTTAGCCCAGTAAAAACTCTCATCATTTACCTTCAGCAGGCCCAAATATTTAGAGGGAAAAGGTTAATGTGGACATACACATTAGCCATTGAAGATCCTGAAAGGTCACTAGAAGCAACACCCAGGGCATCTCTTGAACCACCTCATCATCGATTAACACATCTCCACAAGGCAGAGATCTATGCAGAGCCTGGTCATGTCACAAAAGAAGAGGAAGCAAAACGAACAGCTATAAACTCACCGCAAAAGGCACTGAAAAGTGCTAGCACACCATAGAAGGGGAAATATGTAAAGGGCCTGACTCATCATAGCACAAAACTCATAATCAATATGAAATCGGGCCTGGACACAAGGTTAAACATCTTGGCCCACCACTGATTTAAATCCACCATCAACACTCAGAGTCAGAATAAATATGTTGCCCACTATTATAATTTTATCACCACCATTAAGCTCGTCTTCGGTTGTTCATGTGAAGCAAAACGTCCCATTCAAGAAACAGCATGAACTACTGTCTCACACGACCAACCATGAGATCCCCTGTTCATCATCTTTAACCTCGTCATGACTATGAGGAAAACCCAAAAAAGCCTGTTGAGCCACACCATTTGATTAACAAACTTAATTTCTTATATCATCACCATTGCAGTAGCAGTTACCACCCTCCTCCACTACAACCCCATCCAAATCATCATTCAATTTAATCACCTCGACCCATCGTCTACCAGATACCTTCGACCAAAACCTGCCAACATTGCAGTGAGAGAATCACAAATTTAATTTTTGCAGCTTCAAATGAGACCCACAGCTGCTGGACACATTTCTGCCCCTTTCTTCAAATACAACTACATCTTCCTACCCCACACCATCACGATCCATACAAACAGCTTCCCTTCAATGTAAAATAAAAAAAGCATGATTAAAGGAAGGTCAAGAATCCATTAGTATTGTTTTAGGGCATCAGCGATAAGTCATAACCACACTAAGGAAAATATAAGATAGAGAGAGACAGAGATGGAAAGAGACAATAGAAGGACTAGATATCCATTTTGACAAATTATAAAGTTGCATATTTATGCAGTGTCAAACATCAAGTGGAAAGCAATATATAAGGCCCATCTCCTCAAATCAGGCTTTTCCCATGCAATTATTTCCCCAATCAACCAATCCTCCTCCCTGCTAAAAGGAACAAATGGCCCGCTAAAGCACTGTTATTCCTAGCTCACAGAATCAGAGAGTTTCACCACATTAACAAGTAAGATTGACCCCTTACCCTACCCACATCAATGCAGTCATAGAAGAAGAAATCTTCCCGCCCATTCTAAAATGACTTCCAAAGACCCATAACATGCAGGCCCCTCCCTCCTTCAAAATTCCACCAGATATTATATATCAAACTTTTGCATACAACCATTATTGAACATGAACATTTTCACATGAATCTCCAAAGCCACTCAAAAAGGTATGTCTTCTTATAGAAGACCAAGAATAGGCATATTAATACTTGAGACTTGTAGTTATAGTTGTTTTCTTCATATACACAAGCCATCCATACAAATAGGACAATCTATGGTACATTAATATTATCACTACTAGTTTAATCCACCATAACTATGCAACAAATGGACAATATTTGGTATTGAAAACAATAAAATTATTCTATAAGTAGTCTTTTGCTATTAGCTTTATTTATATAGGTTGCAACACAGCAAACAATTGAAATGATAGTTCAAAAGTGTTTAACATCCACCACAACCTTTATAGGAGATTGATGAAGACAAGGGTCTCCCATGTCACGAACCATAGAACCAACTAGATGAAAATTTGCAGAAACTGCCTTTCCACACCCCCATTGTTTACCATTGCAGTCGATAGACATCACCAATATACTCTCACACTTGTAACCTTCTCACCATCTGTAAGTTGACATGATTACCAAATAGATCCAATTAAGAAAGTGCTTCACAGATTCCATAAGAAGAAAAGGCAAAAAAACAATTAGCAAAGTAATTTTTTGAATCAAAAAATTTACAGCGATTTTCCAAAAACACCTTGTATTAACAGTAATGATATGCATAAAAGACCAAATGCATCGGGTTTCCACATTGCAGGCTCTGAGGAGAGTATGACGATGTTTATAACATTACTCTTGCAATATAAAGAGGCTACATTTGAACATTGAGGAGTAAAGAAAAAAGCATCTAACCCTTCCTAGAGCCCGTAATGCATAAAATTTCATGCACTAGTGGTCAATACAAGATAAAGTTGTCACTATATGATCTGATAGTCATAGTTTGAAACGTGGAAACAGACTTTTATATAATAAAAAGTAACAGTAAGCACAATAGACCTAAGTGGTTAAACCCTTCCCCAGACCTTAACACAAAACGGAACTTTTACGATTAAGGTTGCTCTTTATTATGGTCACTACAAGGTGATATATAGAACCATAACTATATATACAATCCAACAAAAAAAATTGATGCCGTCAAATAAAAATAGATTCTTCTCTTTTTATCTGTCCCCAATTCAAACTGTTGGCTTCTTGCACATTCCAGAAGTCCAGTAGAAAGAGAAGTAGGAAATTATATTAGTAATTAGTCTTTCACTGATTCGTCCTCCATATGTTCCTTACCCCGGACCTTCCGTTTGTCTAGTCATCATATTCAACATCACATCGAATTAAGAGAAAGCCAATCTAGTTCAAACAAGCATGTATAACACTGAGCCAGATCAAGTTATAGACCGAATTTAACGACCAAATCCTAGCAATCTGAATACATCTACCGAAAAACTCCTAACGATCTTACTAAATCGTGAAGAAAAGACAGATCACGAGCTAGAGAGGGAAGAAAGGTGGAAGAGAGAGTGGATAGAACGGTATGTTGGGAATTACCTGAGAAGAGACGGCTGAAGTTGGGAGAATTCCAAATATCAGAGATCGGTTAACGAGCTCCGTCGCCATCAGTGAAAACCCGTTTTTCCACTTCCTAAATCTCCTGAATATACTTCTCAGGTTCAGGCGCGTCAGCGCAAAACTTGTTCTTATTAAATTTTTAAATTTTTTAAATTTTTTAAGTGGGATTTACTAAATTTTTTAAACTTCAGGCCATCTTGCAACGCAAAAAACAATTCAATCTATTAAATTTGGGTCTCTCATTTAAAATTAAGGTTTTAATAATGATGCGTTAAAAAAATATAAAAAAAGGGCAAAGGCAACATTTTCATTTTATATAAGGATTGTTGGGTATAGTCTAGGCATGACCGGCCTAACTTAGACTAAAAATGGAGTCCAAACACCAACAATCCAAATATGGATGCAGCAGATTATACCAAACTTTCGAGCAATCGGATGACGGAAACCATATGAGACTAAGACAAGTAACAGCCCAATAAAGCAATAAATAATTTATTAAATTCTAACAAACAATTACAGTTAACCAATAAATAACAATACACACGTGATGTAAGGTTTAGGTTCTATTTTAATCATAATTAATTAAGTTAAGATAATTAAAATCAATGTCAAATAATAAAAAAATTTGAATCGAAATCTAAGTTGGATTGGGTCATACAAGTTGGAGAATGTTTGACCGACGCCTGATGCATGCTAATGTGTATTCTGGGTAGGGAGGTCACGCATGACTATCATCTCAGTAGAACTTGAATGTGCTTGCCAAATTAACTAGTGCTCAATACAACTCAATGGATACTCGAGCGCACTGAGGTAGATTTGACGCATACCCAATGCGCACTCGAGTGCTACTCTACTGTTTATATCGTATCATTTTGAATTCTGGTCATTTTTTACTAGATTTGAGAGAAGAGAGGAGAAGAGAGAAAGGAAGTTAGAGAAGATAAATTCAAATAAATCTAAGTAAGGTTTTGGTAATTTGGAATTAAGGTAAGTGTATCTCCAAACCTTCATTCATTGTTGTTAATTTCTTCCACTTTCTTGAATATTTATTGTTCTAAATGTTCACCCATGACATATTTTCGTAACTAAATTATTTAAGCTTCACACACATAAGCTCTCATTCTCACTTTTCTCTATTTTCTACGAAAATCATATCCTTAGTTCATGTACATTTGTTTGATAAAGCCTTTTTTTTTTTTTTGCAAATATATTTGTACATGTATTGATAACCTAGTTTAATACTTTAATATAACACTTATGAGTTTTAAATAGTAATATAAAACATTTAATTGTGTAGAAATAAATATAACATGAGTTTTAATTATTTACTCTTTTATTCAGTAAGATCGTACTAATCCTTGGTCTCTAAAAATTTACATAATTAAGTATGGATTTTATGTCACAATTTGAATAAGAATATAAAAAGAAAATTTGATAACCTATGTACATTTGTCATAAAAATTCAAAGAATTCCACTAAATTTGATTTATTGATCCTTCCGGCATGTTTTAATGAGGATTGTATGTTAAACTATGCAAATTTATATACCCTGTTGAACTTTTGATTCAATCCTATTTCTTTTTTTCATTAACTCTTTCAGATTAGCGACTCAGACACTTATAGAGAACATATAGATTTGATCGAGCAGTTGATTGGAGTAATTAGATTAGGTTTTAAAATAAAATTATTATATTTAGTTTTCAAATCATAACTTAAAATGTTTATAATATTCAGACGATAGTTTAAAAATTACAATATTGATATTGGCTTTCTATTATAATTGTTCATACACTTTGATTTTATTTTGAATTAGATATAACTTTTTACATATGGTCCAATATTTTATTATGATCGGTATTCTAGTCACCTGATGATGTGGCATTTTAGATCATGTGGCCAAGTTATAATATCTTATTTTGGTCGATTGATATATCAATGTGAAATTTAGATCTATGGATAATTAGGTTATTAATTATTGATGTATTAATATCGTTAATTATTAATATCATGATCAAATTTTGGAACATCATTGTATTAAAATGGTATCAAAGAAGTTGTAATGAGAATGTCCTATTTGTTTTGAGGATCTAGTTTGGTTAAATATTTTATGATAGGATAGAAAAATATCTTCAAAACAATGAGATGGTATTGGACCAAACTTTTGCCCCAATAGAGAGGAAGAGTACTTGGCTATTATAGCCAAGATGGTTGATGTGATGGAGCCTATAACTTAAGAATCTCAAAACCCAAAGCTGCCAATGACTAACCCAACAGTAATAGCTTATAACTGGTTCACTAAAAAGAAGGTGTCAAGTTTATGGACGACCCTGGTCCTACTAAGGTAGAAATTTAGATCTAATAGATTGAGAAAGTTTTTACAGTTATTCAATGCTTGGAGAGGACAAGGATATTTTTGCCTCATACAGGTTAGAATGAGAAGCTAATCATTTATAGTCCATGAAGAAGCGAGTTATGGAGCTGGAGAATGAACAGATCTCCTGAAACATGTTTATGGAAGTATTTATGGATAAATATGTTTAGACGAGCCCGAGGAAGCTGAAGAAGGATGAACTTGCCCATCTATGACAAGGAAACTGGACGGTGGTAGAATATAATACCAAGTTCACCCAACTGTCTCAATATGCTCCCCACATCATTTATGACGAGGCAAGGAGAGCAAGAAAATTCTTACAATGTTTAAAAGATGTTATTCGAGACCAGCTTGTGATGTTGAAACTGAGAACATATAGAAAAGTGTTAGATTGAGCACTTCTGTTCGAACAATAGCTAAAAAGGGGGAATTTTTTTAGAAAAAGTTGGCCAATCAAAGAGGCTAGAGTTTGGGGTTAAGAAGATCCCACAAGAGGTCTAAGTCAACGGATAAGGGGAAGAAAGGAGTTGAAATCCAAGGAATACTAAGCCCTTAATAAGTAAAACCTGTGTGCCCTTATTGTGAAAAGTCTTATACAAAAAGACCCTATTATAAGGTCTTGGGAGCATACTTCAACTACAGTTAGTCCGGCGATATGCTCAAGAACAACCCACATCCTTTGAGGCAAATGGCGAGGAACCTAAGTGCCTTGAGAAGAGTTTTTGCGGTAATGGCCTAAGATGCGTTTGGATTCAGGGTCAACTCATTTATTTGTATCTCCTAAGTTTGTCTGTTATTTATTATTACCTCTAAGGGTTATGAATTTTTCATTAATAGTATCAACATCTATAAGATCTTCTTTGGTTACAAATCTTGTATACCCTAGGTGTATTGTTTTGTTCAATTGGTTAGAGTTGACCGTAGATTTGATTTTATTGAATATACATAATTTTGTTATAATTTTAGGTATGGATTGGTTAACTAGTTATCATGCTAAAATAGATTGTTTTCATAAGATGGTGTACTTTTCAATTCCGAAATATTAACCATTCTATTTTCAAGGAATAAAGCAAAAATAATTACCATACATGATTTTGGTATTGCATTATTGCCATTTGATAAGAAGTGGATGTCAATCCTATTTGGCTTATATGATCAAATTATGAGTCATAGTATGCCAACAAAGGATATACTGGTGGTATATAAAATTGATGATATTTTTCTAGAAGATCTTACAAGACTACTATCAAATCAAAGATTAAATTTAAAATTGAGACCATGCTTGTAGCGTGCCTACATCAAAAACTCCTTATAAAATGGTACCATCGGAGTTTAAGGAATTAAAACAACAGTTACAATAGTTATTGGAGAATGGTTTTATTCGACCAAGTGTGTCCTTATGGGGTACTCTAACATTGTTTGTAAAGAAAAACGATGAGTCTCTATGGTTGTATATTGACTATCGGGAGCTAAATAAAATCACTATAAAAAATAAATACCCGTTACCAAGAGTTAATAACTTATTTGACCAATTTCAATGAGTCTAAATATTTTCAAAGATTGATCTTTGTTCGGGTTATCATTAGTTGAGGATTAAGAAGGAAGATGTGATTAAGATGGCTTTTCGAAAGATGTATGGGTATTATAAGTTTTTTGTTAAACCTTTTAAGTTGACCAACATCCCTACAACTTTTACAGATTTGATGAATCGAGTGTTTCAACTTTATCTTGACAAGTTCGTGGTAGTGTCATTAATGACATTTTGATATACTCGAGAAGTTATGAAGAACATGAATCGCACCAAAGGATTGTACTCCAAACACTTTGGGAAAGGAGTTTATATGTCAAGTTGAAGAAGTGGGAGTTTTGACTTGAGAAGGTCATATTTTTGGGTCATGCAATTTTCAGATGAGGTATTTCGGTGATCTTAAGAAGGTTGAAATTGTAATCAATTGGAACCGACTGACTATAGTGATGGAAGTTAGAAGCTTTTTGGAAATGACAAGTTACGATAGGAGATTTATGGAAAACTTCTCTAAGATTGCTATGCCCTAATCCAGCTAACACAAAAGGAAGTAAAGTTTAGTTGGATGGAGGATCGTGAAAATAGCTTTCAAGAGTTGAAATACCACCTAATGACAACCCCAATTTTGATGATTCTCGAAGGATCTGGAAGATTTATGGTCTATTGTGATACATTTAAATTCGGACCAGGGTGTGCCCTACTGTTGTACGGAAAAGTGATTGCATATGGATCATGGCTATTGAATACAACGAAAAGAATTATCCAACACACAATCTGGAATTGGCAGTAATGACCTTTGCGCTAACAATTTAGAAACATTATTTATATCTTTTGCTTAACATTTCACCAAGCTTGTTAATATTTGTACTCGATGAATCAGTTGTGTGGATAATACAATCAGCTATTTTTATCATATTTGTACTAGCCTTCCTTTTCCTTTCGTTGGACGTCCCCGGTTCAATTGAAGTTGACACATGCGGTACCTTTTGACTCGAGGAATTATTAGTGCCGAGTAAGTCTTCAATCCCTACTTTTGGGACATCATTCATGCTCCACTGCTCTTTATTTGGTTAATTAAGTTGCAACTCCGCAAGGATGTCCTCACTAATTTGTGCATCTGTCTCTGTTGTACAGTCTTTGTCATAGATCATTGACAAATCTTCTAAATATAAAAATGACTTTTTCCTTTAAATAGCAGCTCCCTTGTGGCTCTATTTCCAAACACAAAGTATATCATATTCATTGATAATATATAATAGATGTTAAATTAATAAGTAATCCTAAGAAGCAATTAATAATGAAAAACAGATATTATACCAATATGTAAGCATTCCACACGTGCGGTTTCGCAACAATTATTTTTCGTGAATCATCCCATCCAAATTTAGAAGTATTCGTACCCCTTATCATATCATATACGATACTCCAATCCTTTTTCAGCGTCTTTATCCTGGAAACAATATATGGGGTTGCCTTCAAAGACAAATTTGACAATTTTTATTGTAAAATCCTCTCTAACTCAAGCAAGTAACTCGACTTGAAACCATTATCAGTATTGTGTGTACCAGTATTATATAACTTGACCATACTGGCAACAAGAGCTTCGTCTTCATGGATTTCTCATTTTCTTTTGCTATCTCTATCTGATTGTGACATATTTAACTACCTTTATCAGTTATAATGGTGAAAAACTGAATCCAAAAAGTTTTAGCAAAAGAAGTCATATAAATGATATGGAACAGCAATTTTGATGATTGTGACAACAAATATATAACATTCTAAGAAGTGAATCCAAAATTGATAATATGGAATAATAAACATATAAATGACAGTACTCAAATTTATTGTGACAAAATTCAATGATATCTCCATTCGTTGAATATAGCATTTACTAAATTATTCCTAAATGCACTCTAACCATCAGTAGGATTTAGTTGTGTTATTATATCTGCATCTTTGTCAAGGAAGTCCTCGTTATGCATATCATTGTATTCATCCTTAATAGGATCATATTTCATCTCGTTTCTAATGAAATTGTGCAGCTGACAACAAACAATGATAACTTGATTGTGTGTTCTGATAGGATAAAATGATAAACTTCTAAGAATCCCCCACCGCATTTTTAGCAATTCAAAACACATTTTGATAACATTACGAGTAACGGCATATTTCATATTGAAAAATTCCTCAACCGTTCTTGGCTGATAGCTTTGACGCCATTCATTTAAATGGTATCTCTGTCTCCTAAATTGTATAAGAAATCCATTATAATTTGTATATCCTACATCAACTAAGTAATAAGTACCTATGCGAAAACATGTGATATCATCACGTAAAATAAGCGTATTGTAAAACATTATGATTGATTCGATTACCTAAGTCTTACCATTTAGAACTTTTAGTCTATAACTTATATTTATTGCATCTCGTAAAATTCTAGAATCTATTGCAGATCCTTCCCAACCAGATAGGACATATATAAACTAGATGTCACGGGTACATACACCTAATACGTTTGTAACTATATGTTCATTACGAGTTTCATATCTAGGTTTGTTGCAGTAGATACCCTTATTTGATATATGTTCCATCAAAAGTGCCTATACAATTCTACAAAAATACATCGAAGTAGAATGACTTATTTATTATATTTGCCATGTAAATATAATATCAAACATATAAAATAATTATCATACTGAGAACCACTTCCATCGCTCATTTGTGCAGTTCTTAGAGATGAGTTTCGACCGTCTAAATAATTGTGCTTGTATATGTATTACTGCGGCTAATATATTATTAAATATTCTACTTACCGTCTCACTTGACCTCTGAAAATTATGTACAACCACCCTATTTTTCACATAATGTACAAGAATGTACAAGAATATTGCCACTTAATCATCAACTAGCATGTGTTTTCATGGACGAAATCCCCCACTAGTTGTTAACATCTCACATAATTTGAGAAATGCGGGTCTACTCATTCTCAATATGTTAATACAATTGATATCACTACCATGTATGATTTTATTGATGTATTCTCTTTTTTTATAAAAGTGAAGATTATAAGATCTCGTAATTGTACGTTTAAACTGTCCAACAATTAAAATTATACCTAAGACACATAAGTACCACCAAAAAGTATAGAAAACTTCAATCCATTGCATTATAATGACCGCTATCTTCTTTTTCTTCTCTTTGAAAAAAGTAGAGTGTAATTGATCCATAAACTGTGATAACAAATCACAATATATACAAATATAAGGAATAAAAATTCTCCACTTAAGGACATTGCACTGTGACAAGAACCATTAAAATGGAATTCCATTGTAAAAAATGAGAGAGAGAAGGAGTCGAGAAATTTTCATCTACCCTGTGACAATATATACACCGTAAAAAATAAGCATATTTCACTGTCACATTGCATTGTGACAATATATACCCTATGACATGACATTAAGAACCAGAATTTCATGCTGGCTATCCAAATTCTTTCAGAATTTCATGAAATTAACAATATGTATCCTGTCAGATTGCACATTGCACTCTCTCCTTTATTCTTTCTACTTATCCGAAATTACTCACAATTAACAACTACAAAAACAAACAAATTCTGCAGAAGGAGCCACAACACCTAGGAAATCCATTCCACCAAAAAGAGATGAAAACACAACAATTACTGAAGAAGTAACATATGATACCAAATAAACAGATTCTACAAATTCATGATACCAAACACAAGGGTCAAATTTGTTTGTTTTCCACCAGAAAAACAAACAAATTCTATAAAATGATACCAAACGAATAGCATATAAACAAAATACACAACAGATGATGTCGAATTGAAGAAGTAAAACAAAATAGCATATAAAAAATCAATACCAAATACCAACCAATTTATTCTAACCGTGCCAAAGAAAATACCAAACGGATGATGAAAACACAACATATGTAATAGATTTGTGAAGAATAGTTGAAGAAATGAATTTCGTGAAATAACAGTTGAAGCGTAAGGTTTTAAAAGTATCAGTACCTCAATTTCGAACAAATGCTTAAATAGATGATTCCGATACTCAAACGGAGTGAGAAAGTATCAGAGAGAGAGAAGCGTAGGGTTTCGAGGGAGTGCAAACAGAGGACGAACGGCTTCGAGAGACAGAGAGAGTGGCTATGAGAGAAAGAAGTGTAGGGTTTTGAGAGAGAGAGCGGTTGTGAGAGAGAGAAGCGTAGGGTTTCGAGAGAGAGAGAGAGCTGTGAGAGAGGACCGCCCACATTAGATTAGGGCATTTTTAGAATATTGAAAAAATTATGCGGGAATAGCTTTTCCTTCTCATCTGGGAATACAAAATACCTTCTTCAATCCGGGAATAACTATTCTTTATAATTAAGGAATAACTACTCCTTCGGGAATTGTTATTCCCAAGCAAAATACAATCAAATAGTAAAATTTTTATTTCACTGAGAATAAGGAGGGAATAAAATTTCTATTCCCTCTTGAAAATATAACCTTAGTTAACTTAGACGAGAATTCTTCTTCTCCTTCGCTGCTTTCTTCAAATTTTTTAGTGTCTTTCTCTAACCTCTTACTCTCATATTTATAGGCAATGGGTAGGTGCGAGTAGGTGAGAACATGTCACCTACTTGGTACTTCTTTTTCTACTAAATCTTACTTGTCAGAGGTTAACGGAGTGGGTGAAAGTAAGGTATGGGCTTACACTGATTCTGATGATCATCTACTCAGAGTTTCCAGTCTGATAGACTTACCAACTCTATCCTATTAAACTTGCAAAAGTACTTCGAAAATCCTTAATGGCAAAAGCCGAACCGATAATTCTAATATTTGCTTAACCAAAATTGTTGTCTCACTTCGGCTCTTAAATCTATTCCGGCATTAGCATTTCCCAAATGACATTAGTATATATATTTTTTTTCTTTTATGTTTTCACAATGTTTGTGAGTATGCGGTCTTTTTATGGCATCGTCGAATTTTCTTTCTAATGTCCTTAGATTCTTTATGGGTCCTGGGTCTCTTTATCTAATTTCTAAACAAACTCGGTGTTTCTGTCCATTAATAGGTCATAGCTTCCTAATTTTTGGTCAGTCACACAAAAATGCTAGTCAATGCAACTAAATTACCGGTTACACCCAAAATATCAGTCAACGCTTCGATTTTCTGGTCAATGAAGATATTGCCAGTCAATGCTTCATTTTTCTGATAAACTTTATTCACCAATTTTCGGCCAACTTTATTCACCAAATTTCTGGTCAACTTTATATTCTTTTATTTACTTCGGCAATTATGTTATCTAGGTTAATCTTCCCATTAAAGTTGAGAGATTAAATTCTAAAAAACAGATCCTTACATTTGTAAAACCCGAAAAATCTTTCTTCAAAGCCCTAGTACCTTTCTGCACTTTCAAGCATGAAGGTGACATGCTTGCAGAAGATGAAATAGGACCGAATGAAGAAGATGATGTAATATCCCGGATCCTCGTTTGTATTATTTTAATATTA
>JAODPA010111825.1:0-19441 GCA_025585075.1 Nepenthes mirabilis
TACAATTATTTAAACGAGATGTAAAATAGAATTTAAAGAAGAAAATTCGACAAAGTTAAAAATATTTATTTATTGTGGTGGCGGGCATCCCGTCAGAGTCTTAATAAAATAATACTCTCAGATCGTATGGTGCCTACACCATTAACAGACCTTTGCCATTCTTCGCACGCCACGTGTCGTGAAACTTCGCCGGTGTCAACCTTCCCTACAAATAACTCTAACCTCAATAGACGATCGGCGGGTTCCAGTCGCGAGCCAGCTATCACTACGCGGTCCTCCTCCCTCTTCCTCAGTGGCCGGACACACACAGGCGCTAACGCGGGGGCGCACACACACACACACTCTCTCAACATCTTCCTGTGTTGAGTGATTGATTGGGGCTGTGTCGAGTGAGTGATTCAGGCTTTCTGAGCCGTAAGTATGCTCTCCTTTCTTCTCTCTCCATTCTGCCTCGGACATCAAAATGGAATTCAATTTGCCAGATTTTTCTGCGTCTGTTGCAACTTTTTCTGTCTCTCGATGTTTGATCGGTTAATTCAGATTACGAATTTAATCTTTTAGTAATCAATTGCGGTAACATTCGAATTGAAATTTCCATTCCAGACAGGGAAATTTCGCGATGCTCAACATTTAGCAAACGACGTTCTCGGGCTTTTTTTCTCTACTGCTCTACACGCTCATTATTCTTTTCCATTTTCCGTCTTGTAAGTTGTATGATTACTAGTGATTTGGATTGAGAAAAAAGTTTCGTCATTTTATATAAAAAGAAGGAAAAAGAAAGGATTTTCTTTACACTTTAGAACAAGGTCGATTTTGCATCATATGTAACGATTCGCCGAAAAATCAATTTCACTCGTCACTTGCCTCATCTACTCCAACTTAGCATTTCTGCTTTTGCCTTTGCATTTTTGTCTTCAGCTTTTTGTTTTTTTTCATTCACATTTCTGCTTCATATTCAATTGACAAATTTCTTGCTTCTTTATCAATGCATTTAATGCTGCAAGCATTAAATCATTTTTTTATTACTTAGGAACTGAGTGTCTATTGCGGATATAATATATTTTTTTTATTAAAGATAATATCTTCTTTCTAATATAGAACATTAATATATTCTAATTTAAGTTAGTTATTGATGGCTATCGTTATGTTAGGCTGGCCTCGACCCAAGCCCACGAACTAAGGCAGAGGCCCAACAGGTGGCGGCCCATATCCAAAGGCCAATTTGGGTGGACTAGCCCAGACCCAATCCGTCGGACTGAAATCAAGTAGTAATATCCACCTCACAGTATTTTTTCAAATCACTTGAGATGATTCAGTAGAGATTCTTATCGAAGCTGCCCCCAATCCCAGTGAGTATCCCACAAACATTGTCTAAGATTGCGATCTCTCCAAGAATGGCAACTTCTAATTTGCCAGCAGCGCACAGCTCAGCACGGTATCTTTCCAAAGCTACACTGATCTCAATGGATATCACCAGGATACTTCCCAAATTTGTCCACCTCCCGAAATGGCAATTGAAGCCGACGAGATCCTGTGCGGGATTATTTGCCGCCCTAGATGGCAAGAATGACCCGTCGAATCACTCCTCGGAGGACGTAATTGCACTACAATTTTCATGATCCTTTCGGAAAATGAAACGATCCCTGTGGACAAACAGCAGTTGCTATAAACGATGCTCTCAATTATCACGATAGTTCAGCACTCCTAGCTGTCGTCAACCACCTCCGCCAGTTATAAATATCCCATCACTATAGCAGGGAAGGGGTGACAGAAAATTCAGAGAGGGGGAGCGCCCCAAAGAGGGCACAATCAGACAAGGCCTCACGCCGCCTAAAAAATACTTCCAGCAGATAAGAAGAAAAGGAAAAAAAGGAGAGGAGGGAGAGAGCTCTGAGAGTCCAACGGCCCAGCTCCTTCCAAGTCCAACTGGAGCAATCGCCACCACAATGACGTAAGTCATGCCTAAGCTTCTGGAGAAGCATCCAGACAACCTCTCTAGGACGGCCATTGGCGGGCCACCACTCTAGGACAGCCACCTCTCTTATCCGGCCTAGGGTCGAATAGCCTTCCGTCCAGTAGGAGGCTAGCCATCCTTCCAGCTCCGATAGGCCACCCGCGACGCAAACTGCTCAGTCACAAAAAGAAACATCAAAGAGGAACCCGTAGCAGACTGCCGAAAAGGTAGATAATCTCTCCCCATCCAAAGACGTTCCACATCGAATGCCGATCCTCATTCAAGCCGCCATGCAGGCATGCATTTCTCACAAGCCGCCACAATTCAAGCGCACCCCTAAAATACCCCTCTACAGGCGCTCCTTCAAGATGTCCCTCGGCCGGCCGCACCTCTAAGCCGCCCCTTAGTAGCCGCACCTCTAAACCGACCATTAGCGGGCGTATCCCTAAACCGTTCCTCAATCAGACGTAGCTCTAAGCCATCCCTGAACGGGTACACTTCTAAGCCGTCCCTCAGTTGGTGCACCTCCAACTCGCTCGTCAGCTGGTGCATCTAAACGCTCAATCCACAACTATATACATCTATGCATTCCTCGCATCCTTCTAATATCTTTCCATTTTCTGGGAAAGGTTTTTGACTTGAGCGTCGGAGGATATACGGTGGAAGCAATTTTCGTCGTCCTCTAACCTATCATTTTCAATTGTGCTGTGCAGGATCCAGGTTCGGAGCAACCGTCCCAGACCCGCTTTAGTTCGACCCGACGAGAAAGATCAAGTGGACTTCTAGCCCCCACAGTAACCCGGATCTAAGGACGCATTAGTTATATATGTTGTGATATATATTATATTATTTATAAATTAGATAATTAATATCTTCTAATTTAAATAATTTATAAATTATTATTATAATTTTTCTTATTTTAAATTACCTCATTTTTTAATAAAAAAAATAACCTGCTGTATAGNTCTTATTTTAAATTACCTCATTTTTTAATAAAAAAAATAACCTGCTGTATAGTCTATGACACACAAAAATACATAAATCTTTCTTTCTCTCTTCCTTTAAAATTTCTGCATGGTATAAGAGAAAAAATTGTTCCTGTGCTCTCTGTCATTCGCTTTGTTTGATTTCTCTTGTTGTTTGTTGTTCATCTCTTATGTGAGAATCATTGCAGGCCATCGATTATTGTAGCTAACCTCTCTCTTAGCCATGCCGTCCGCTCTTTGTCGTCTTCTCTAGCATTAGACTACTTGGTGACCACCGCAATCACATTAGTTTCCGGAATTGGTCCTTATTCTGCATTGATTCATTCTCCTTTCTCAAATTTGGGCTCATAAGCTTTAGATCTGTGTCCCACACCTTGCTTCGGCATTGGATCTGTATTTCATCGACTCTATCGCTTTTCACTTTCTGGTATTGACCTATCATCTCTGCTTTCAGAACCTTGGCCCATCTTGTGAATCGCTCTCACAGAACCTTGGCAAAGAAAATGAACCAAATTGCAGCACTTCATTTCACAAGAGAGACCACTTGGAACTAAAATGTGCCTTTTTGTTGCTCATAAAACGTGTCGTTTAAGTGAAGCTAAGTCACTAAATGCGGCTAGGAGAATTGATTGTTGTGTCATAACGGAAAGCAAAGTTTTTCTCTTTCTTCTACTTCAACACGTCATTTTGGTCTTCAGCGACCGGGCTGCTTGTTTCCTTTGCGGCCCATTCAGTCTTCTTGGTCCATTTCACTTCTTCTTGGACTTGGCCCATCTTCGGCAACCGCTGGCCGCTGAACACCACTGTCACCAATCACTGGAAACTTTCTCGGTGAGTTTTCAGTAATATTCTAGCAACCTTCTTGCAACTTTCAGCATTTTTCAGTGACTTTTTTGGCAACTCTTCGGCACATTTTCTAGCGATTCTTCCATGGCTCTATGACCCAATCTTTTGTACTTGTTATCACCTTTTCATTTTGTCTTTCTCAAATGATATTGCTTATCTTATTGAAATTATTGTGGATGGAACCAACTATAATGCCTGGGTTGAGCAAATATCTGTTTTTTTCATTGGTTGCAGACTTTGACGTTTTGTTATTGGGAAAAAACCCAAACCCACAAAAATAAACAATGAGATATTGGAAGAATTTGACGAATGTCTTGAGGAATAGGAAGAAACTCACTGTAAGACACTTTTTTGGTTTATCAACATATATGTTCCTTCTATTCAATATATCCTTCCAAAATTTTGAAATACCTAACTTGCCTAGGATTTTCTTGCCAATCGCTAAAACCGCTCTAGTGATATTGCTCTCTAATTTCAGTTGTGTTGGGTCCCAATATAAGGGCCCAAAAAACATGGCCCAAAGGAAATGCCCCAGTGAAAAGCCCAGAAATGAGTCTATGAACTAAGTGGACTGGACGGCCTAAGTGGCCCAAAACCAAAGCTAGCTCCTTACGTCAGACTGGCCTAATAAGCCCGAGAACACAGGCTAATGTCCCAAAAGCCAAAATTACTACAAAAGCCCGAGAGGCCCCAGGAGCTCGAGGACACCGCAAATAGCAGGCGACATCCAGATACGAGGACCAGAAGAAGAAGCCCGAGAACCTCAAAAGTTTCCTCAAGCTTCAAATTAGTCCGACAAGTCATGAAAAGACCCAAGGACCCTCCACAAGGGACCAAAGATCCTCAGAAAGGCGGTTAATATCCAAGAGCTTCCTTCTTCAACGCAGTCCGCGAACTCATAAAGAGACAAGGCATGCCACTCAGAGACGAGGACTCTCTCGTGCACGACCGAGAACGCCAGCTAAGCAATTTCGCCTTTTTCCAAGGAACCTGTAACTACTACGAGACGTCGCCTCCACAGAGCACACCTAGTCAAATCGAGATTGACGCCTAGAGTCTACACCCCTGACATGCTCAGGCCCTACCAGCGGCGCCAGCAGCGTGCCCCCTGCACACGCCATCATTCCTGACATAGACAGCATGCCAGGTGGACGGCACCCTCACGCACTTGGCATGATCAACAGGACAGTGGACAACCTCTCGGCCACTCGCCTACTGCCACGTGTCACCTCCCTAGCGGCACAATTTTTCCTATAAATACCTTGCAGAAGCTCTTGCCTAAGGACCATTTTCCTTCCTCCTTCTAGTGGTATCGAGAGGAAAAAGAGGAAGAACTTAGAGGCTTCCAAACGAGAGAAAGCCCTTCGAAGAAGAGAGATTAAGTAAGGAAAAAGGGAAGATAGTCCCAAAAAGCTTGTACTTTGTAAAGACTTTCACCCATAGTGAAGCATCTCTAAAGGCCCAGAGCCTCGTGATTTTTTCTTCCTCATTTAAGGGGAAGCTTTCCACGTAAAATCCGATTTTGATCTCTCTCTTTCTCTCTACATCTCACAATCACGAACACTTGTGTTGCTCTGGACCCCCGAGATCCGAAACGCAACAAGTTGGAATCTAGATTTTATCAAATGCATTAGGAGCCTGGCCAATCAATTATTAAATTTTACTCTCTAATCAGTAGCCTTTGGGAACAACTTTCTTAAGCCAATTTGGCATTCCCAAATATTTAGTTTACTAAACTCTTTGTAAAGTACTAAGATTGCTGTCAGTTTATTCATTTTCTACTGTATATCCAAAATGATTTTGAATAGATTAGAGCCTCATTGTCTGTAGAGTCCTACATTGGATTTGAGGGGGGAACAAAGCGTGCTTTATAAGCCGTGGATACCCTTCCCATGTAGACGCGTTTTGGGGGCGATGGAGGCCGTCTATCAGGAAAAAAATCGTGCGGGTCGCGTGTTGACTTGAGACGCCGTGAAGTTATTCGGGCCCAAAGCAGACAGTGGGTGACCCGGGGACGTTACATTGTCCTATCGCTCTTCTTTATCTACACTTGACATTGCTCTTATGGAACTTATTTTTGAGGAATCTCGACAGAAAACTCATCATCATTTCTCTATTAATACACTTATGGTTACTATATCACCAAACTATGTCGTTTCGATTGTTGCTTCTACTTTCTCTACAAAACTTATTTATGAGGAAACTTAGTAGAAGGCTCGTCATCATTTCTCTATTATTAGAGTCATGGCTACTACATCATCGAGCTTTGCTGTTGTGATTGTGGCTTCTATTTTTCTTATTTTGCACTGTTCCAATAGCAAATGCAATTATTATAGAGAAAAGGGATATCTTATTTCTGGCTATCTTAAAAAAAAAAAAAGCCAAGGATGTTGGGATGTTAAAACGGGCAAGGCCTTTGGAAAACTAATGACTACTGCTTCTACAACTTTGATAATTTTTTTCCCTACATCATCATCTCTTACTACAGTTGATTTGGAGGTAATTGTCAATTAGAATTTGTCTCATACCTCAACTATACTATTTGTCTCTTTAGGAACATCTTCTTCCTACTTTATCGGTTCTGCTTGTTGCAATTACATAACATCTAACGAATCATTAATGTCTCATAAGATGCCTTCAGCTTACGTCTCTCATATTTATATAGTTAATGGTTCTCATATGTTTGTCAATCATATTGGTCATGTATTTATTCGTGACCTTTATATTCCAAATATTTATCATGTTTCCAATTTATTTCTCAATCTTTTATTTGTTAGTCAACTTATCACGTCACCGGTATAAATATGTAGGTCAATAACAATAATTCATAATAATATAAAACTCCAATAAAACACGCCATAAGGTCCATCAAAATCACTGAAAATCGAGATATCTCATACTAAATCATCATCTGTATCAAAGAGTCCATTTGGGATATAATCATAACAAATAACGATTCAGTCAAATATCATAGACGATATCATCATATGATCCGAGATCATATCACATAATCGCGACCGTCATCACATTCGCGTGGGACACATACCATTTCCGGATCCAAATCTCATAATCCCAAATGCAACAAACAAGGAAAATACCAGAATCAAAACATATAAACAAACATGTTTCGGGTTTAACACATATCCATACGCATGAGATATTCTTGTTGCCCAATCTGTGGGCCAATTCACGTATCTTAAATCATAGTCCATGCAAATATATGGAGAAATATAAAGTACGCACGAAATTGGAGAACAAAAGATTATTAGACCAACTTGAGGAAGGGTTACACCCGTCCGATAACATTGGCTATATCAGTTACACCTTAAGCCAGTAGTTCAAGGCCCAGTTGCATTTTAGGCTGGCAGCTCAAGGTCATCTATATACTTTGTCTCCCTTAGACTCGGAATTTGCTCAATATGTTTTATCATCCACGGTTTTGGGTACAACCTCAAATTTAGTTATGTATTGGGACATCTGAATATATTATTTTTTGTCAATTTCTTACGATAGTTCTCATTTAAATATACAGTGGGGTAAGTCAACTATAATACGCCTTAACCTTTCTGCTAGTGGAAAGGGGCCACATATTACATACGTCTCCGTCAGGACTAAGCCTCCCTGTCGGGGCCGATATCATACAAATTTCATGCCTCGGATCACAAAACGACCCACCAGGGTCTCGGACGTCCATCTCCAGTAGTGACCTCACCTCCGGAAGCATGCATGCGGATTGACACAAGGCCTGGTTCATGGTTACATAACATACGGATATCCAAATATACATATATATTGTCCGGGTTTTCATGAATCACAAAATCCTCCAAAATCACAAATACTCATAAAAAATTTGTCGAACAAGCAAAACATATATGCAGTTGAACAATAAACAGAGGAGGTATACGAAAATCACATACATGTAAACAAAATCTCTAAAATATAGACAAATATTATCAGATACGAAATAGACCAAGAATTTGGCTTACAGATACTCGCATCAACTTTAAACTCTGCAAATTTGATGAATGAAAACTCCGACATGCCCGATCGCCACTTTCTCTCCCCTCCTCTTTCTCCTCTCTCTCTGTTCTCTGCTCCGTGGCGCAAAAATGACAAAACTCTGACTCGTGCACGTATTTATAACTTGACTCGCGCTCGAGCGAGACCCACACACGGCCAAATCTAGAATCGGCACTTGAGCGGGCCTCAAGCTCTCCTCAAGCGCCCACATATTGGAATTTGCATCTCACTTCGCCTGAAGTGCTCCTCGAGCATGGAATACCAAATCCAAATTCTTTAAAATTTCCACAAATACTAATACATCCAAATCCGAATTAAATGCACTCAAAAAATTTAAAGATACTAAATACATCCAGAATACATCATATGGGAATCCAGGTATTACACAATGTGTTGAATGTAGTCTTCACTTAACATTTTCTCACAAAGGTTGTGATATGCAGCATTAGAAGATTAATTGGTTCGTCTGGAATAGGTATAAAATTTGATGCCTTTTTGAGTTTACATTTCTACATCTTCCACGTTCAAGCTCCCCTCATCTACTTGCTGCCATTTTCTCCAATCTCTGACACGGCCAACTTGGCCACTCCTCTTTACATTGTATTCGGACTTTAGTCTCTCATGGTTTCTTAAGTTGAGTTACTTTTGACTCTTTTGACCACATCTCATGTAACATAGACAAACAAACAATCCTTTTTTTTTAATAAAAGTGACTCTTTGACTTTTACACCTTTTGATTTGGTTCATCTGATATCCGGGGTCCCACTCATGTTCCAACAAAAGGCGGGTCTTGTTGTTTTATTATATTTATTGATGATTACTTTTACTATATGTGGATTTATCTTTTACATGACTGCTCTAAATTATTTAATGCCTTTCACGATTTTTAGCAAACAATTGAAACCTCATTTGATCACACTATCAAAGTTTTCCGTTCCAATAATGTTATGAAATATATCTCCAGCTAATAATTGAAACCTGATTCGATCACACTATCAAAGTTTTCCATTCCAATAATGTTATGGAATATATCTCCACCTAGTTTTTGGATGAACTCCAACAAATGGGCATCGTGTCTCATCGCTTATGTCCTTACGTTTCCTAACAAAATGGTCATGTTAAACGAAAGTATCGTCATATTCTTGATACTGTTCGTACTCTCCTCACCTCTGTTTCTCTTCTGGAGTCCTTTTGGGGAGAAGTTGCTCTTACAGACATTTACATTATAAATCACGTTCTATTTTCCACCATTCCAAGCCAATGACCATATGAGTATCTCTATAGAAAGATCACCGATTATTCCATCCTTAAAGTTTTCGATTTTACTTGCTTTATCCTCCTCCCTCTTTATAAGTGTACCAAACTTGAATCTCGCTTTTAACTTTACTACTTTCTTAGTTATGGCACTAAATATAAAGATTATCAGTGTTACGATTCCATAACCAAGTGTTTTTATATTTCTAGAAATGTTATGTTATGGGAAAACAAAATCTCATTGCTATTTCTTTATTTTCTTCAAACTATTCTGTCTCCACTCGAATCTTCACTAATTTGATCGTATATCTTTTTCCAGATTTCTCGTTTTATGCAAAGTCTATAAGTTCACCCGCTTCTAATGAATTTAGATCGTCTGATGACTTCGATGTCACACTCACCCCTTCGGAGCCATCTCCCACTATGGATTTTCATTGCTCCAATTCGGTATGCGACCTTCCTACACAATTTCATGACTATCACTATTTCTCTACTGTTACTGCTTTTCATGAGCCATGCAGTTATCACGAAGCCTACTTTGACCCTCTGTGGGAACGAGCTATGTCTAAAGAGCTTGATACTCTTTACAAGACTTACACTTGGAACTTGGTTGATCTTTAGCTTGGTGAGACTACAATAGGAAATAAATGGACATACAAATGGAAAATAAATTCTGATGGTTCAAAAATGCGATATGAAGTTCGTCTTGTGGCTAAGGGTTTACATAGAAGTATGGCATTGATTATGAGAAAGATTTCATTACTATTGGCCGCATCACTCCTATTTGATCTATTGGTTGTTATTATTACACGTCAATAGCCCTTATATCAAATGGATGCAAAGAATGTATTTCTACATGGTGACTTAACTGTGAAAGTCTACATGAAGCCTCGTTTAGGTTATCCTGATTCTCCTGGATAGGTTTGTCCTCTTCAACGAACATTATACGATTTTAAGCAGTCTTCTTGTGCTTGGTCTACCAAGTTTAGCTCTACTATCTCACAACTTGGGTTTGCCTCTAGGCCCTGTTACGCCATCCCTTTTATTCGTTATATTGCTGCCAGTATCACTATTCTCTTATGCTATATTGATGACATGATTATTACTGATAATAATAGCTTTAATATTCTTGAATTTAAATATTTTTTGGGTTAATATTTTGAAATAAAGGATCTCGGTTTTCTTCATTACTTTCCTGGACTTAAGATAACTATCACATTTGATGGCTACTATTTGACACAGGCTAAGTATATTTCTGACCTTGTTTTCTATGTTGGGATTACTAACTATGAGACATCTATTAATCCCCTTGAATATAATGTCAAATTCTATGCTACTGTTGACAAACCTCTCATTGATGCTACCTTTTATCGTCAATTAGTTTGGAGTTTTATATATCTCACTGTTATCAAACTTGATATTACTTATACTTTATATTTTATCAGTCAATTTATGTTAGTTCCCGGTCTGTTCACTACTCAATTGTTCTTTGTATTATCCGCTATGTGAAAGTTATCCTGTTTCATGAGTTACACTTCTCTTCTCACTCTTCTTTGGAGTTCTGAGTATGTTTTGATGTTGATTGGACAAACGACCCTACTGACCAACTGCTGATTTTCTACCTATTAGAGGATTCACTCATCCCATGGCACAGGAAAAAGCAAATCGTGGTTGCCCATTTTAATACTGTGGCTGAATATTGTGCTCTTGTTGATACTACGTTCGGCCACTTTTGCTGCCCACCACCATGATTGCTATCATATGGAGCACTTAGAATTGCAATCCCCATGCTATAAAATTTTTGTTCTTGGGTGGTATAGTTATTCCCCATTTAAACCAAGCAATGTGATATTTATTTCCACATAATTCTTAGGTAATATATATATATATTTTTATTCTAGCAATCAAGTATAACGTAAGAGCAATAGCAACTTGTGATTGTGTATGATTGTTACTTGTCTTGTTTTATTATGCCTGAAAGCGGGAACCATTATGAATAAATTTATGTGCAATTTGCTAGTTGTGAGGAAAACTTATTGTATTTGTCCATCCCCCTCCTTTACTGCAATGTTTGCATGATGGTTACTCACATATAGCCGTGTGTTTATTCTGTTTAGTTTTGGTCACTCCATTGTGTCACAACAAAAGGAAGGTCATTGGAAAGACGTGCGAGGATTGGAGGAAGTGCATGTGACAAAAGCCTAAAGCACGAATTCTAAATTGATGGCGCTCGAATCGCGCTTGAGCGCCGATTCTAGATTAATGGCCAAGACACCACACTCAAGGCTCGCTCAAGTTGTGCCTGACTAGCATTCGAACGTGATTTTAGGGTAAATTTTGAAATCATTGTCACACAAAGAGTGCTGCACAGAGAGAGAGGAGAGAAGAAGAGAGAAGAGGAAGAGGTTCGGCATTCGGTTGAGATCCAATTTGAGTTCTATTCTTTACCAAGATCAGGTTTATCGTTTTGGAGGTGATTTCTAAAAGCTATTTTTATTTGGTTACTCTTTTTTCTCGTTATATTTTTCTTGTGGGTTGTTGGATATTTTGAGAGGGTTGTATTCAACAATTTTTCACTTGAGATTATAATGAAGGGATTTCGAAAGGGATTTTTGTAACCGGAACTTTTATAGCAGATTTGTTCAAAATTTGTCTTGTGGTTTTCTCTTAATTGAAAAAGGTTTTTCACGTTAAAAACGCTGTGTATTATTATATTTATTGTACTTATAATTATGGTGGTTGGCGATTGATGGGGTGTTCGGGTTTTATTTCGCTCAGCTAGGTTGTGTGTATCCGGGTCGAACTCTAACAAGTGGTATTAGAGAGAGATTGTAAACTTTTGATTTGATGGCGTCAACGTCGAGGAGCTTACTATTTTGTGTTGAGCAGTTTAATGGATAAAATAGTTTCATTCTTTGATAAGAAAGGGTGAGAAATATTTTGACTCAGAAAGAAATGCTAAAAGCACTTCGAAAGAAAGAAGATAAGTCGGATAATATGACGAAGGAAGAGTGGCAAGATAAGAGGGATCTTGCTAATTATACGATCAAATTATATCTTACTAATAACACTCTTCAGGAAGTTATTGACTTGTTAGATCTAACGGAGGTTTGGGAGAAACTTGAAAATCGGTATAAGTCCAAGTCTTTAATGACGAGATTGCATGTGAAAAAGAAGTTTTATAACCTGCGTTTGTCGAAAGGGAAAAGTTTTGAGAAATACTTGGATGAGTTCAACCGAATATTGACGCAAATGTCGGCACTTGATGAGAATATCAAGAAGAAAGACAACGCATTAGTATTGTTGGCTTTTTTGTTGACCTCGTATGATCATATTGTCACAACGTCATTATCTGGGAAGGACACGATCAACCTGGACGAAGTTATTGCTTCCTTATTTTTGAATGAATTAAGGTGGAGGGGAAGCGTTGAGGTGTCGGAGGAGCTGAAACTCTTGGTATTCACCAATGGTCAGGGACATGGGAGATCGAGGGATCGAGGCGGTAAATTGGGGAGAATTAACGGTCGTTCCAAATTTTAGGACATGGGTACTTCCATTATATCAAGAAGGGTTACATGAAACGGGATTACTCTAAAAGAAAATAGGAGGAGGGCGGAGGCAAGCGTCGAGAGAAGAGAGATCAGGATGATAATGATTGGGCCTCTATCGCTTTCTGCGGAGACTTTCTAGTTGTCCACGCAGAGGAGACACAGAGCTTTCCGAGCCAGAAGATGAGTTGCTTGATGGATAACGGTTCCTCACACCATGCGACATCGAGGAAGTCCCTCTTCACCAAGTATACGCCTGGGGACTATAGGGTATTAAAGATGAGTAACGATGGTTCATCAATAGTTGTTGGCGTCGCGGATGTTAGCTTGCGAACAAACAACGGGACGAAGCTCGTGTTGAAGGGCATGCAACATGTCTCGGATTTGCGGTTGAATGTGATTTTAATTAAGAAGTTTGATGAAGAAAGCTTTTACACAGTGCTCGAAAAAGGCCACTGGAAACTTACCAAATGTGCTTCAGTTGTGGTAAGGGGAAGCAAGCGATCAAGCCGGTACTTAATGAAGATTTTAGTTGTCAAGGATAATGCCAAGGTGACCAATGGGAGCAGTGGTTAAGGTGACAGGAAGAGAAGACCGAGGAGAAGTCCAAGGGGGAGTGATTCTTTGTGCGAGGATTGGGGGAAGCGCATGAGATGAAGGCCTGAAATGAGGATTCTAGATTGATGGTCAAGACACTGCGCTTGAGGTTTGCTCGAGCGCCGATACCAGTAGTGCCCACGCTCGAGTCGTGCCTGACTAGCGCTTGAGTGTAGCCTAGGTTATAAAATCGCGTGAACATGATTTTAGGGTAAATTTTGAAATCATTCTCACACAAAAAGGACCACATAGAGAGAGGAGAGAAGAAGAGAGAAAAGGAAGAGGTTCGGCATTCGGTTGAAGTTCGATTTGAATTCCGTTCTTCGTTAAGGTTGTGTATGTTGTTTTGGAGATGATTTCTAGAAGTATATTTTCATTTGATTACTCTTATTTCTCATTGTATTTCTTTTATGGGTTATTTGGTGTATTGAGGGGGTTGTATTTAACTATTCTTTATTCGATATTGTAATAAAGGGATTTCAGAATTGGTTCTTGTAAGTGGCACTTTTATAGTAGATTTGTTTAGAGTTTATTCCCTAATTTTTTTTTTTAGTTGAAAAAGGTTCTCCATGTTAAAAATGTTATGTATTGTTATATTTTTTATACTTATAATTTTGGTGGCTAATGGTTGACGGAGGGTTCGGGTTTTGTTCCGTTGCGTCGTGTTGTGTGTATTCAGGTTGAACTCCAACATTTTCAAATATGCATGTCGCATGCATTTTGTGTCTGCGTCTGCTAATTTATAAAGAGCATTTTTTTGAGTCTAGTACCCAAGGGTTTTGTGCTTGAATCTGCTGAATTTGTTTCTGAAACCTGTATGTAAAGTTTGTGGCTTGTATGATTTTGCTGATAAACCACAATTCTTCTATAATATTTCTTCATCATCACTGTATGAGCTATTTATATTATAATGTCTACAAAATATTACCCGAATGGATAAGTCAGCTTACATCCCTTTTTATACAGCACCTAGTGTTTTGTGATCACATAATAGAATTGACAAAACCATAGCCTCACCAATATTTCGAACAATTCTGAGACAAACATAGCAATATCGTCCAGGGTTCATGACTATTTTACCTGTGTAAGCAATATTTTTCATAAATCCTCTAGAATGCACAAAATTTCATTACTTGGTTATCCATTCCAGGACAAGGGCACAATTACCAATGGCCACTGTGACTGCCTCCCAATATGTATCAGGAAGCACACGTGTCAGCACTGCAATTTCTGAAAGCAAATCAAGCTTGGCTCAGCTTGACCTGAAAAATCAATTCATGACTCGCAATGGGTTAAGATCACTGAACAATGTCAACATGTCGCAGATTAAATGTAATGCAAAAGCATTAACTAAGAGGACAGAGAGAAACGGGTGCCAGACTGAGAATGATCGTCCTTTGAGCGCTATTGCTTGTGGAAGTTGGGTGGGCTTTATCTTTGTGTCAGCTGAGGTTGCTCCATGGAGCAAAACTGGTGGGCTTGGTGACGTTCTTGGAGGGCTACCTCCAGCCATGGCAGTAAGTGTTGGAACATTTCTTTTAGTATCATATAGGTGTATTCTCCACATGAACTGTGCTTAGCTAATGTCTGTTCCTGATCATCTTCCAGGCAAGGGGATACAGGGCCATGACTATTTGCCCTCGCTATGACCAATACAAAGATGGATGGGACACCAACGTACTTGTTGAGGTACTTGGCAGATTTATGTTAGTACTCAGATTTTTTGTATGTGTATGTGAAGATGAAACAATGGTGACCAAGTTTTAAGTACTTATTGTAGATACAAGTTGGAGATAGAATTGAAACTGTTCGCTTCTTCCATTGCTACAAAAGGGGAGTTGACCGTGTTTTTGTGGACCACCCAATATTCCTTCAAAAGGTTGTGAATAACTCATTTATGATAGATGCTATGTCTTGATAAGTTAAACATGTAACTGTAAATCTTTGACCCCAGCAGAAGAGTTATGCTCATTTATTTGCTTTGTTCATGAGCTTTCAGGTCTGGGGCAAAACTGGATCCAAAATTTATGGTCCCAGAGCAGGAAATGATTATGATGACAACCAACTTCGATTCCAGTTGTTGTGCCTGGTAACATTCGTTCAAGATGCACAACTATATAATGCCATGTACTTGTTTCTAATTCACTCCTCAATAGTGAGAGGAGCGGTTGCTAATGCTTTTTGTAATGTGGCTGGATTCACTCTTGTACTTTCTTTGTATACATTCTATGCGTATTTATGAGGTCATGCTAGTTCATAATAAATATCCATATTATGTGCAAGCATTCAGAAAACTAATCAATCTACAGTGATTGTGCTTATTTCTAACCCAATATTGATTACACATACTTTTCTGTTCATTGTAATTATAAAGTGGGTGACAGCAAGATCTTGTAGCTCATGTATCTTTACATTTCTTTAGGCAGCTCTGGAGGCTCCAAGGGTTCTGAATCTGAACAACAGCAAATACCACTCCGGACCATATGGTAATTGATGCTGGCCCTTGAGATTGGGTTTTGCTATATACTTTCCCCAAGTAGAAACAATTTTATCATGAAGGCTTGAAATTTTACAATGTGTTTTCCTTTTTCTTTATGCAGGGGAGGATGTTGTCTTCATTGCGAATGACTGGCACACTGCTCTCTTGCCATGCTACCTTAAGTCTATGTATAAATCGAGGGGCATCTATAAAAATGCTAAGGTGGGTTTTCTCTAACTTGCCAAAAATTACACTAGTTAAAGCACTTGAAGATGCAGAAAAGCCTATCTGGCTACATGAATTTGTGTTCAAATAATGACAGGTTGTTTTCTGTATTCACAACATCGCCTACCAAGGAAGATTTGCCTTTTCGGATTTCTCATTCCTCAATCTACCTGACAAGTTTAAGGGTTCGTTTGATTTCATTGATGGGTATGTGGCATCAAGGATTGATTTTTTTTTTTTTTGGCAATTTCTGTTGTCTTAAAACCTGATAAGGACTTGAACAACTCTACCTATTTCTAACCATTCTATAGCGTTTTCACTTTACAGGTATGATAAGCCAGTTCGGGGAAGGAAAATTAACTGGATGAAGGCTGGTATCTTGGAATCGGACAGGGTGTTGACTGTGAGTCCAAACTATGCCCAGGAACTTATTTCTGGCCCAGCAAAGGGTGTGGAATTGCACATTCCTCTTCGCAAGGCGACCATTTCAGGTATAACTAATGGCATGGACGTCCAGGAGTGGAATCCAGCCACAGACAAATTTATTTCTGTCAACTATGATGCTACAACGGTAAGATAACATAGTGATTCTCTATTTCTCAAGAATATTCTGAGGGGTAAAGCTCAACATATTTCTTTTCTTTTTCAGGTAATGGATGCAAAGCCACTCTTGAAGGAAGCATTGCAAGCAGAGGTTGGGTTACCGGTGGACAGAAACATCCCTCTGATTGGCTTTATTGGTAGACTTGAAGAGCAGAAGGGTTCAGACATTCTCACAGCAGCCGTTCCTCAATTCATTGGACAGAATGTTCAGATAATTGTCCTTGTGAGTATACAACTAAGATCCTTTTCTCCACCCGCTTAATGATTCTCTGCAATGGAAAGGGTGGGACTATGTATCTGTTTTCTGCATATTTTCTTTATAGGGAACAGGAAAAAAGCACCTGGAGAGGCAGATTGAAGTACTGGAGCTGAAATTCCCTGACAAGGCCAGAGGTGTGGCAAAATTCAATGTCCCCTTGGCCCATATGATTACTGCTGGAGCTGATTTCTTGTTAGTTCCCAGCCGATTTGAACCGTGTGGTCTCATTCAGTTGAATGCCATGCGATATGGAACAGTAACGGCCTTAAACCTCAATATTCATCTCTGTGATGCTTCAATTATACTTTCTGTTGTTAACATTTCATTAGTCTCACAAAAATGCTCATCCTAATGGCTAAAACTTCATTGATGCTACCTCGGCAGGTGCCCATTGTTTCGTCAACCGGTGGACTTGTGGACACCGTCAAGGAAGGTTTTACAGGATTCCATATGGGAGCTTTTAGTGTCGAGGTGAGACGCTGATAGTCCTATTGTGTGGTTGGATAAGAAAATAATCTATTCTTCTTAAAAAATTGGCTATTTTAAAGATGGCAACCCCATTGTTAATACCATCCCCTCAGAAGCATGGGAAATAGATCCCGCAACAAAATTGTGCTGCTAGAAAATTGAAGCCTTTCCCTCCTGTTCAGAACCTCAATCTTTGATTAACTTTTACTTGCTTGTTTTTGGAGTGTAATATGCTTGTGGGTCATTTCCAGTGTGATGCTGTTGATCCTGCTGATGCAATTGCTGTGGCAACTACTGTGAAAAGAGCACTTGCTACTTACGGTACCCCTGCCTTGAGGGAGATGGTCCAGAACTGCATGGCTCAAGATCTTTCTTGGAAGGTCTGTACAACTAGTTATTGCTGCTACCACCACACTTCCCACATTGTTCATTTCGTTCAATGAAAAATGCTCGAGGGCATTTTTGGAACACCATTCAACAACGTGGTATCCATCCATCAATCTATTTTTATGTGGATCTGTTAGTGTATATGGATGGAAAAGACGCTATGTTATTTAAGAGTGTTGCCCTAACTATATTCATCATTCAATTATGTAGTTTATGAGCTCAAAGGTTATTTTTTTTATCATACTGGCACGTTGTCTGTATCTAACATAAGTTTTACTTTGGCTGGTCAATGGCATGATGCAGGGACCTGCCAAGCTATGGGAAAAGGTTCTGTTGAGTCTCGAGATCGTCGGTCTTGAACCTGGAATTGAAGGGGAGGAAATTGCTCCACTTGCCAAGGAAAACGTTGCCACACCATGATGCCTTCTTAGACGATTGGTGGCTGTTATACCAGCAAGCTTACATGGTGGTAACCTACTTTGTTGGGGCAGAATGTTACAGTTTCATTCTGTTTATACAACCGAAGTATCAGATGCCAACTATAGGGTTGTTGATGAATGTTCTTCTGGTGGGTGACTGCTGCACGTAACTGAGCTTTTTGCTTGGTCGTATGAAAAGGCTTGCAGTCCTCTCTCAGCTGCGTTATGTTTTTCTTGTAAGAGAAAAAGAAAGCAGTGAATGAGTACTATGAAGTACTGTAGATGTATTTATGAGGGGTGTGGAAATGCTTCTCGGTTTCGGTTTTGATGTCTCGTTAAATTAGTAATATTAAACACAAATCTGACCTAAAAATCGATCAGGTACTTTAAAATCTTTGTTTTGAAAATTCATGACAGTAGGAATTTCAAGGACAATTCATTAAACAAAAACTTAAGCCACCGGGGCTTCCTCCCTGCACCCCCCCTATTTGGCATGTTATGTGCATTTTAAACGTGATGATTTTACTTAAATTAAGAACGTGCCAATTATACCTGCCACAAACTAGCCTGAGCACGAGCACGGCAAAATTGGGGGCCACAGACCACAATGAAACCACAATGATGGTGAACACATCAAGTTAAATATTATCATTTAAAAATCGCACTCAGGTATTACGTCTAAACCTAGCGAACCACGTAAAGACTGTAATTCAATGCCACACTCGAGATTTGTTTATTTATAAGAAAATATTTACCAAAACAAATATTTTTTAACGAAACAATCCTCTTAAAAAATATTTTTCATGAAAATATATTCAAAGGAAGTGGCTTCTATTTGTAATATTTTTTTGACGTTTTTACATGTATGATAAAATATTAATCATCGGACAATAATAAAATTTTATTATTGAGAAAATATTTATATTTGCTGTCAATTGGCTTTTAACGTGGTAATTTTTATTTAGCGATAAAATTAGGGATACTATTGGTCAATGACTGGTGACATGTTTAGCAGCAACGACAGTTATAGATGTGTCATTGGCTGATGACTAGTGAGAGTCGAGGATGTTGATAGCCGATGATCTAATGCAGGGATTCTTGGTGGCTGGCATGCCATAGACAACTGATAGTATAGATTTGAGTCATCATTGACCGGTGATCAACAATGGACCATGGTGTCATGGACTTACAACGTTATCATATTTGATAAAAGACTTATTGTAACTCCTAGTTATTAAAATATATTTTATGACGTTAAAAATTAATCAAGTTAAATAAATTGTTAAATATGATTGTGCCTTTAGGTGATAAATCAAATAATTAAGTGAAACATAATAAATGAGAGAGAAAGGGAAGAGAATAATTGTTGAGAATAATAAATGTTGAGAATAATTGT
>JAODPA010111836.1:0-19439 GCA_025585075.1 Nepenthes mirabilis
TATCATTTTAATTGTAGTAAGTAAACTACTTGACTGTGGGATTCGGGAGGCATCCAACGCGAAACAAGGGCCGTCCGATCGGGTTTAATGCGTAATATAACGTGGGCCGTCCGATTTTAAATGTAATCGGATGGCTGATATTAAATCATGTGAGGGACCAACGTGGACTGTCCAATTCTAATCGAACAGCCCGCGCGCGTTTAACTTGCATTATAACTTTGGCTGTTAGGTTTTAAATATAATCGGACGGATGATATTAAATCTTGTCAAAGTTCAACGTGGGCCAACCGATTCTCATCAGACGGCCCATGCATTTATGATCATTGATTTAATAACAGCCGTCTGATTTAATTTTAGATCGGACGGCTAATATTAGATACAGTCTGATAAGATCCAGGCTGTTGTTTTTCCGAATCTAACGGATGGAATTTAAGAACCCTGTAACCCTAAATTTGAACATAGAAGTGAATCTGGCGGCCATTTCCTTGATCCCCTATTCTTCCACTCCACCGCAATTCTCTCGAAACTTCCTTCCGTGCCATTTTCAATCGGTTTGCTCGAAGCTTCATCTCCGTTTTCTCTCGCTCGAAGCTTCAATTGCAATCCTTTTCAGTTTCAATTTGGTTGTTGTGCGTATTTTTTGGACGAAGTATTTCTCTCAAAGCGTCATCTTTGTTTTCTCTTGAAGCTTCATTCTGTAATTTTCCTATTCTTCTGGTAATCTATTTTCCCTCTTACCTTAGCCAACGTAATTTTTTTGTTTGCATGCTTGAGAGAGAGAGCGTTAGAGAACAAGACGCCTCATATGCTTCGTTTTCGTTCTCTGGCTGTTTCGTGCTTGTACAAAGCTATTTTCATATTTTACAAAAGGGAATATCAGATTCCCGATGTTGTTTAGATTTTGTGTATTTGCTCCTGAAATCGTCGCTAATCTGTATGCTCGAGAGAGAGACAGACATCATCAGAGAACGAGACGCCTGATATGGTGTTATACATCTGTACAAGCTCCGGCCGTACAGATATATACCGTTTCGTGTACAAAGCTATGACCGTTTCCTTCAAAATTATTTATACATCAGAGAAAATACGTTTTATTGTACAAAATGCATGAAGGTTCGTGCTCTAAGCTGTCTGTCTCTGGCTCTCTTCCTTGTTAAGCTGAGCTGGGCTGTTCCCATATATTAGAAAAGGAAATCTCATATTTTCTATATTCTTGAGATTTTGTATATTTTTTTCTGAAATTGTATTATTATATTAATGCATATGGTGTTGAGGAATGATTAAAAATAGAATATTATAGACCATGGATGATTACACACCATTCATTGGCATGGAGTTTGACACTATAGATGATACTTGAAATTTATGAAAGAACTACGATAAAAGAATCAGTTTCGGTGTATGAAAAAATTGTATAAGAAAGTCAAAAATTGATAATATTTAAATTTATAGGATGTTTACTTGCGCAAAATAAGGTAAGAGAAAAATAAATAAAAGTAAAAAAAATACATTAGAAAGGTAGAAAAGCCGATGTGGATGTCAGGCGATACTTAAAGTGGTACTTGTTAGAGAAACAATGAAAGTTGTCGTGAAAGTGTTCATGTTAGAACACAATCACGAACTTGAACCACTCAAAACATGACATTTTTTAAGATCACAAAGAAAAGTGTCAGTCGCATAGGGCCAACTTATTGAGATAGCTCATGATGATGGATTGAGGCCAAGCGAGACCTTTGAGCTCATAGTGATAGAGGGGGTGGTAGTGGGTTGGTTGATTATGCAGCGGAAGATTAAAAGTCATACCTTTGTGCCAGGTGGCAGCGGCATATGCAACACAATGAGAGAAGGGCTATTTTAATGTATTTTCAAAAACAAAAAATAAAAAATTCTGAATTTTTCTATGAGTTGCAATTAGATTCTAATGACTGTATCACTAATATCTTTTGGATCGACACGGAGATAATATTAGATTATTAATATTTTGAAAATGTAGTCACATTTGATACTACGTATGGGACTAATAAAGATTTGAGGCCCTTTAATACCTTTAGTGGGTTTAACCACTGTAGACAGATGGTGGTATTTGATGCTACTCTATTATATGACGAAACAGCTGATTCATTTGCATGGCTATTTGAAACTTTTCTACGATGTTATAGTGGCAATGCTCCCATCACTATTTTTACTGATCAAGATGCCGTTATTGCAAAAATTTTGAAGTTGGTGATGAGTAATACTTATCATGGCTTATGTACTTGGCATATCTTACAAAATACTACGAAGCATTTTGCTACTCGTTTGAACTTATTGGCTGTATTTAAATCTTGCATGTTTTCTATACTTAATGAGTCCAATTTTGAGAATGTATGGAATAGTTTAGTGGCCAATGCAAGAAAGTTTCATGCCTGCATGTGGTTAGATGGAATATATGTGCTTCATCATAAATGGGCTTGTTATTATATGAGAAAATTTTTTTCACTGAGTATTAGAAATATACAATTATCAGAAAGTCTCAATGGTGATTTGAAAACACATTTAAAATCCAATATTAATTTGAGAGATTTTTTTCATCATTTTGAACGAGTTCTGAGGAAGAAGCATGAAAGAAAATTATTTTCAGATTATTAGTCAAGGCAAAAGTTGTCAAATTTTGATCATAAATAATTCTCTATTGATAATCCAGTTGGCACAGATTTATACACCAACTATCTTCAAAATGATGTAAAGTGAGATGGTAGAGGTATCAGCCTGGCGTCTTGTATCACAATAAGACACTGAATATGTGCTTGCATCCCATGCTGATCCGAGGCATATAGTGAAGATTATTTTTGAGTATGAGGTTGAGGTTATTGAATGTCAATGTCGGCTTATGGAGGCTGACGAAATTATTTGTGCACACATGTTTAAAGTTTTTAGCATTTACGATATGATAGCTATACCCGAGAAGTATATACTTCATAGGTGGACTCGAAAAGCAAAATTTTACACGCCAACATTGTGTTCCGATCGTATAGTATCAGGTGATGACTTACAGGCGTGGTTGGGAAGAATAATGTCGAAAGTTATGAGAAACTGCTTATTAATTGGAGATTATCCTAGGGTGAGAGAAGAAATAGAGGACAACGTTACCAAGATGGACGAGATAGTGCACAAGGTTTTAAATTTGCATGTTGGTGAGGGTACAAGTAATGTGAGCATGCCACAATAACTCACTGATGAAAGTGTAAAAGGTGTAAAAAATTGTGATGGATGGAGGGCAACCAAACGACCGAAAAGTTGTTTAGAAAGAGGGAGAGCTAAGAAAAAGGATTAGGTTGGTATACGTTCAGTTGGAAAACTTTTCAAACAATCTTTATTATATTTATGTACTTTAACCCTATTTTTTTAGGTAACCATCAGTACTCATAACTTGATGTCGAATAGCCAATATCAACCGGTTCTACAAATATCAGACCATCACTATTAATCACCTTATTTGATGTTAGGTCATGATTATCAACTGTCTGGAATGACCTATACGCAATTGCTACAGGTGCGTTATTGTGCATCATGTTTGGCTTGGTTGTATATATATTATTACTAGTTCTAATTTACTTTATTGTATTGTAGGAATAACATATGACTGTATCTCAAAATCCGTTATATGGAACAATAGAACCTTCAGATGGGAATTAAGAGGTTGCCGAAATAGAAGACTCAGATTGAGCAGCTATATTTTTGGAAGTAACTGTTACCATTTTGTAAGAACACTCAGAATTACGTGGCAGCCCCTATGCTCTCGTAATCTTCCAGTTTACTGTCACCATTTTGTAAGTGACTGTTATGCCCTAAACTTTCTTATTTTTTTCCTACATTATGTTATTTGAGGATATAATATTTTTTGCTCCCTTTGTTTTGTAAAACTGTTTGATTTTGGTAATTTGCACACTTCAGCCGTAGCTGCAGTGCCCCATGTATTTATAAAATGTGCATGGGATCCGATCATTTTCATCTCAGTTTGTCTATTTGGTATCATGTGCATTGATCTTACTACAACATTCTTGTTCTCTGTCTTATTTTTCATCTTCCATATACATACGGTAATATAGTGCGGGTAATTACTTTGGGACCTAAAGATGTTAGGTTTAATTCCTTTTCTTACCACCTAGTAATTCCCTGTCATGCTTCTAACAATAGGTGCTTCCACAATACCATCGTTGTCCATGATTAGTGCACATTCCTTCAACGGCAGCCTAATTTAATCCGATAGAGTCGTTATTAAAGACTAGGCACGTTTGTGTTAATGAACAGCCCATTTAGAAACTCATTACAAGACAGTTTAAAAGATTCCTTGTGCTTAGTTAAGGCTACTTGATGAGGGTATATATTTGATTTTTGACCTAACTTACATTTTGTTTTCCTTCACATAACACTAATTGTTCATTATGGAGTTATTTACTATTTAATTATGGTAGTAAAGGTTGCATCAATCAGGACAACTAAAAGTTATGGTACATAATTTCATGTAACTATTTAATAAAAAATTCACAATAACTTGAATCAAAATTATGACCAATGTGCTAGGTAAATTTAGTTGAGATTTTCAGTGCAAAAATAAATGCAAAAGATATTTTTACTAAATGATTTTAAACCATAAATCATAAAAAGTGAACAAGCTAAGACTCATTTGATAACTAAATAAAAAAGCCTAAGTAAGGGTAGTCTAAAAGCTGAGCTCAAGCTCCAACTCAAATGCAAGCTCAATGTCTACAAAATTCAAAAGAGGAAAAAAAAAATGCATAAACATGTCAAAGCTCATTTTGGCCAGGCCAGTTTACACCCCCGAGTCAAGGCCCTCCATTTGGTCAGAGCATACTTCAACTCATGGAGACACATGCAGTTATGGCCTTGGGTACCCAAATCAAGAAGCATGTGCAACGTATGTAGTTGGGTTAAACTTCCATTAGCTATTTAAGGCATATCATATAATGCTGCAGGCCAACTTTATTGTCACAAATGAATAAAATGATTGCAAATGAGGGTCTATATGAAACAGGATTTTCAGAAAAAAATAAAAGAAAAAATAGAGTGATTGAAGGAATTTGAGCATCTTGATCACCAAGGGTTTGGGGAGGAATGAAGCAGGTCTGAGGAGGCAATGATCATGCAGCCAAAACAACTTGAACTGGCCTTCCAACATGTTCTTTCTGCTCACTTTGTCCATTGTACTCAATAGATCAATTGGAAGTTTCTAATAGCTGTTTTTTTGCTTTTTGCATAATTGATGATGAATTTGTGAATTTGGGAGGTTTAAGTCTAGATTCATGAGACGCATAAGACTCGTTAGGCACTTTAGAGGAAACAGGTTACATTATTATAAGATTAATTCTTTGGGATGTACTATGAAGCTTACCTCTTTTATGTCCAGGCCCAGATCGAGATGGCACTTGGGAGGTGAGTCTAGGAAGTGTAGATTCACCAAGAACATTGACAAAATTTAAAGCTACCATGTCAGAATGAAGAATTGATGATCTTGCAAGTTTGAGAATGCAGCTACATCCGCTGAGAAAGCTCAACAAATCGATTCTGGGAATGCTGAAGTTGTAGACTTGATAAAATATGTGAGGTTGGTGACAAGAGCTCGTAATCGTGAAAACGATCTTTTCAAATCCAGAAGATTTACAGAAGCTTGTGCAGAACTCGATCCTGCCAACTCTATTATCTATTGCAACAGAGCTGCTTGTCGGATTAAGCTTGGAATATGGGAGCAATTTGTTGAAGACTGCAACAAAGCCCTCTACAACTGACCCAGTTACACCAAGACGCCTCCAACGTGCTACCTCAAACAGCAAGGTGAGATGGCCCCAAAGTTCCCACTCTTTCATTTTTTTCCATGTTTGCTTGTTAATGTTGAGTTTAGCTCATATTTTAACGTCCAAAATTGTTTTCGTTCATGGCTCAAATAATGGGTTGAAGCTGTTAGAGATTATGAGGTTTTGAGGGGGGAACTTCCAGATAACAACAAGATTGCTGAATCTTTATACCATGTCTAAGTTGAGTTGAGGAAATCCTGTGGAGAAGCTGCTGCTGCCAACATGAAGTAAAGCTGCTGCTGCTAGACAATATCAGTAAATGTCTAATATTTAGACTATTATTAGTATCCATACCTTAATGTGAGAATTTCTGTTATGTGTTATGGCAGACCTTCAACTTGATGTGGAAGTTGAACTTCTGGAGGGTGATAACAAATATCATGCTTTTGGGGTGCTTGTTGGTTAATCACATGCCTTTTCATATATTCAATTAAATCGAGTGCATGGTGTGCTTATCACATGTCATTTTTTATGGGATGAATGTTACCGCTTCTTAGGACACATAATGGACATTGACATACATATAATGGACACACTAGTTAGAATTACTTGTCATTGCTAATTAGGTTGCCAATGTGATGAATGTGCTGATTTATCTATACTCAAAATTTCCTTATTACTAAAGATCAGAAGCATGCAGGTAGAGCAATTCGAATATGAAAAAGAATGCTGCAACATTTCAAAACAAAGCCAGGAAGTGGAAATTGAAGTAACCATTTTCGTCCTTCACAGTACATGGAGCGTCACAGAAATCTTGGTTGTATGAGATTTTTTTATATCCGAAACATTAGATGATTAATTCTTCTGAAGTGCTACAAGTGTGTATCGAGGATCAGGAACCGATGATAAGAAAGGAAACATATAAATAAAGGAGATGCATCAACAAGAGCATGGAAGAAATGCATCCTTTGATACGAAGGAGGAGGAAGAACTTCTCAAGGAAATCCAGAAGTTGAGAAGCTAGTTGCAGGCACATACAGATACATCATCTCCAGATGAGCCTATCGAGAAGCAAAGAAACCCCTTGTACAGAGCTATGGATGCCCCAAGCAATCGAGTTCATGTGATATCTGCTGCTAGCAACAACCATGATATGGTTCTCCATAGTATTCCTTGAAAAATAGTTCTCAATTTCTATTTTAACATTGTCTGCTCATTGGGATATTGCAATCTATCCCCTCTCCAACAAACTAGCTTTTAGGGTATTTGTAGTTTTTTTCAGAAACAACTATAAAATGATACAGAGTTTTGCTACTTGGTATTTGTGTTTGTCCATGTGTGCATGAAAAGCTCTGTTGACTTTTCTAGAAAATTCTTCCGTTGGTAATTTTCTATTATAGCTTGAAATTCTGACTACAAGAAAATTCAGACAATGAAAAATAGAGAAAAATACTAACTTTAAGCTTTTTTGATTACATTCATTCAGCTTGATTCAGGCTGAAGGTGATAAAATGTGAGGCTGATGCAATAAAATAGAATTAAGGAAGTGTAGAATTTTAGTAGCTATTAGTGTAAAATAGAAAATCCCCTTCAACTATGTGGACTGGTAACGTTTTTTGCAAATTAAATAAAAAAAGCTTCTAAATACAGCAAGGTAATTTTTTGGAGGATTGCTTAATTGTTTGGATGCATATATTGCTTATTTAATTACACAATAATTATAATAGTAAAATAATACAATGGTCGAGTAACGTAATAATGTTATAAATATAAATACATATGCATTAGAGTTTTAAACTAAGTAAGAAAGGTACAAGGAGAACAACTAATAAAAATAAAACAATTTGAAGATTGTCCCTTACCATTAACTAAGATAAAATTAATTTTAACTGTCTCATAAATAACTACATATCCATCACAATTTGTTACAATATAAGTTACAACATAAGTTCTTCTCAACCGATTACAATTATATATCATAATATAAACGACCACCATCATTTAATTGTTGAAAACCCTTCGTAACCTGTACCCACAACTCTAAATAGTGATGGTATTATAATGCTCCACTCAACTCTAAATTCGGGGTATCGGCTTCCTGTAAACATAAAAATTCATATTAATTTATAAAAAAACAATCAACTAAAAAATACTAAGACAGTTAAACGACGCTCGATGCTCAGCGCCGATTCCAGATAGATGGCAAAGCAACGATGCTTATGGCTCTCTCAAGTTGAAATTGTTATACCCAATTCCAAATTTATGCCCAAAAAACGGTGCTCGAATATCGCTCGAGTTGAGTTCGTATACCGATTCCAGATTGATCGCCATGAAACGGGATGAGTGGCCTGCTCCAGTTGAGATCAAGCGCCAATTCTAGATTGATAGCCCAAAAACGGTGCTCGAAGCTAGCTCCAGCGACACTGAGTCACCAATTCTACACTGTCGCAAAAATGGCATTCTCAAATATGAACTCAAACTGACTAAAAATACTATATAAATAAAAATTGGGCAAAGATCAATAACCTAGCATAATCCCAAAAATAAAATATGCTCTCACAATTAAGTTGAGTGAAGATTGCAAATCAGATTTGGATGTTGTTTCACTTCTATCAACTATAAACGTCAAACCGAATCAATAACATAATATAACAATTTATTTTGATGTTTAGAAATCAAATAGGGATTGATGATGACATCAATATCAATACCTACCTAATAACGTGCCAAAATATGCAATCATAGATCATTTCTCAAGGCAGATTATAAACAAGTTTTCACGCCTGCAAAATATTCCACAGTTGCCAACTCTAACTTCAAGCTTGACAATTCCATGGGATAGGAAATATATGCACTTTCACCTCCAGAGTTATCAAATAACATTTAAAAATGTTAATTTCAAGATAGATTACATATATAATGGTTGTCAATTCATCACATGGAGTCCGACAAACTTACAAAATGCATATCAAATAAAATTGACGCCAACTAAATCATAAATGGGAGATTTGGGCTTTTCTCTGCAACAAAGTTTGGTGCACAGTAGCCATTTCTATTATTGTCAATCACAAAACCGTTCACCTCTGAAGATAATGCTAAAATTCTCTTTCTGAAGATAACGCCGAGAAGAAATAGTGTCGGCATAGTGACAACAACGATAACATTAGCCGTCCTTTACTCTCTCTCAGGAGTCATTAGCAGAGTTCCTGGAATAATTGAAAACGGTAAAAAAGTATGGAAACTATTCGAAATGCATACAAACAGCATTTCCACTTCCCTTCAGCACCTTCATTAGAAGAATATCTCTTCATTGTTAATAATAACAAAACAATGAGCCGCTGAATCTGCAATACCAAAACCACTGTACATCTCTGCGGTGGGAATTTCACTTCTTCAATGGCCAGAAAGAAAGAGCTCCACGCCTTTGCAGCTGTACAAGAACAAAATCATTTCAAGACGATGGCAGCATCCTAACAAATTTAAAGCAGGAATGGCATTCAAAAGTGGAAGCGAACATAATCTACCATCGCAACATTTGCCATTAAACTCTAGATATAAAACTTAGAAAAAACAAAGAAAAGGGTTGAAAACTGAAACACAATAAAAAAATTTTAAAAAAAAATCGAACCAATGTTTTTCAAATGAAAAGTCAATCGCCAATCTATTTATGGTAATGACTCTTTGCATTTGTATATAGTTTTTCGATTTCTTTATTGAATATTTACTTAACAAACTTACCCACCCCCACCATCACCGTATTTTTGCAAACAAAACAAAGCACAGGCCCAGGGTCACATTTCGTCCGAATCTCATCATGGCAAAGGAAATCTCAACCTTCACCTTTAAATGTGCAAATCAACAGAAATTCCAACATAATTTCACAAATTATCAATTCCCAATTTCAGCAACATCCAATTCTTGTTAGGTTTGGTCATTCCCTTGTGGGTAACCCAACAAACTGATTTATTATCAGAGGATTTGTGGAGAACAAATCCGGAGAATTGATTCCGGTCAACGGGACGTTGACCGGAGGAGAATAGTAGACGGTTAATGGAGATTGATCGGCAGATGGCTAACTGTAGATTCTGATTAATAGGAGGTTGACCGTCTGAGGGTTATAGGAGTGCTGCTGGATAGTGAACGGACAGTAGAAGACGATCAACTGGGGAGGTTGACCGGATGGAAGCAGAGGACAGTTAACGAAGGTTGACCGGATGAATGCTGAAGACGGTCAATGAGAAGTTGACCGGTTGAGTAACGGGCCTAGGAGGCCGTGACAGTTGGTAGCGGACAAATGTCTTTTCAAGATTGATCGGCAGGCTGGCAGTTGGGTTGCAGAGCACGCGTCTGTACAGTACAAAGCATGCGCCGTCTTGCAGGGTATGAGCCTGTAGGAAGCTCGAAAATTGGTGCAGACATGGCACCTATTATCTGCATGATGACCAGTTGGGCAGGTGGGAGTAGGTAGAGCCAATACGTCTATATATGAGCACCAGGAGTTTCAGGCAGTTTGCGATAGCACTTGTGGCAACACCAGAAGGTGTGAAAAACCACCGTGTGTGGGTGTGTGAAGACACCCAGGGTGCGGGTTGCACCAGGCTGGTGTAGGAGAAAACACTAGGGACGCTGTGCACCGGCCACATGAGTGCGGGGGTGAAACAGCCGTCGCCGTTTCACCAATACTTGTAAAATGTGAGAGTACAGAGTACCACATTGAGGAGAGAAAGAGTGGAAGAAAGAGAAAGCAGTGAATGAAATACAAAGAGTGAGGCTTTGTATTCTCGTGCTCTATTTTTGTTTTCGCCTCTAGGGCTTGTCTAGTTAGGGTGGTTACTATATTCTGTCTCTGGATTTTTCTAACCATTTTTACATTGTGGATTTAGTGGTGGATTTTGTATCCCGTGGTTTTTCCCTTAATTGAGAAGGGTTTTTCACGTAAAAAAATATTGTGCATCTCTTTGTTCCTTATTCCTACTAAATGGTAGCTGACGATGATTGGGGGTTTGGGTATTCCACTACTATTAGATCGGGTGGATCCGGGTGTCGAACCCCAACAATTCCCAATTCATTCCTTACAGTGCAAATGGCCGACCGCGCAGCAGAGCACGAAGCTCTGTTTTTCTACTATTTCAGTCTCACCCAAAATAATCATTTCCCATACAATAATCTCAGCGACTAACAACCAGATTTTAACTATAATAAGAAAAAAAGGCTATTGATGTCAAGAGATGGAATAATTTCACTTGCAGATGAAAAGAAATAATTTTACTTATCTGGTTCAACGATTAACAGTGGCGACGGCTTCGAACAGTGACAGTGGACAACGGTGACATGAAGTAGCGGCAGTGTGGTGACGACGACCACAGCAACGGACGTCACTAAGTTTTTCTCTCTCTGTAACTCCGCGCATCGAAATGAAAAAGAAGACATCCACTGGATATTCAAGGACGAAGAAATGGTCGATTAAATAAATGAGGAAGAAGAACGGTCGACGACAATTAACGCCGGCCGGTTAAATGAAAAATAAGGAGAAGAAGAGGAGGAGGCAGATGAGAGAAACAGAGAAGAAGTAAAAAGAAGAGAAACGCAGCAATAGCTCGAATAGGATTTACTACGCATCAGCTAGAGATTTGGAGGGCCGCCAGAGATAGAGAAGACGAATTCGAGGAGAGGAGATTTAGAGCGAAGTATTGGAGACCAGATATCAAAGCTGGAGAGGAGACGACAAGAGACTGCAGAGCTTCGAGAGAGAAAGGCGAAAGTTCGAGGTTTAAATTAGGGTTATTGTACACAGAATTTTCGGCCGTTAGATTAACCAACATGGATGGCTGAGATTTTGTTCCGCTAGATTTATTCTTAACCATTCGATCATATTTAAAATCAAACGATCTATGTTATATCACCGATAAAATGCTCGTGGGCTGTTCGATCTTTATCGGACGGCCCTTATTTCACCTTGGACTGCATCGAACGCCTCTGGACGTCCCCCGATCCCTTGACTGTGAATGACACATCTCCAAAATTACCTAAAGAAATTTATGGGATGGAGAGAGTAAAGGGTATCAGAAGGGCAAGGGGACGTCGACTGGTATCATTTTACCTTCTTCATGTTAGCGAGGGAGGGGCCTGAGTGGATGGAGGAGGTTTCTTGCGGACAGAAGAATGAACCTGTCCGAGTCCTCGAATTCTACAGTGGGATCGGTGGCATGGTATCTCTTTCTTCCTCAGTTCTGCCACACAGACGCGCACACTCTCTCTTCGTCACTTAGTTTAATTTTCGGGTATTGTTTATTTGGCAGCGATACTCGATGATGGAAGCTGGGGTAAAAGCAAAAATAGTAGAAGCTTTCGAAATAAATGACATTGCAAACGATGTTTATGAATACAATTTCGGTCACCGCCCCTATCAGGTACTTCCCCTTTTTTGTTGAGAAAAAATGGAAAATGTAATTCGTTGTTAAATTAATCTTGGTAAGTGAGAAGTTATTTTTCATTGAATATACATTATATACATCGTGGAATTTCCATCTTCAGGCGCTTTTGGAGAGAGATTTAGGTTGATTCAAATTAAGTTGGCCTCGTATCCTGATTTCTGCAAAACTGAATTAGATGAAGGAAAATACATACTTTTTGACGGGTGAAGTGGTGTAGTCAAGTTAAAACTCGTCTGTTCAGTAATGGGAATACCATCTTACAGCAATAACAGAGAAAAGAAATGGACAAAAAATTGAAAGCATATAAATTATGTTGCTGTTATTTTTTTTGGGAAAATGGGGATTTTTTTCTCCACTACGATCGAGTGGGTAGTGGGGGAGGGGTTTGAACTTGAGACCTCCCCACAGCAAGAGGTGGGGAGTGATGTCTTGATAATTGTCATTGAGCTAATGCCTGGTTACTAAACATGTGAAGGTTAAACTATAGGAATTGGCACAAATAAATGAAAAGAAACTTCCTTTAAATTTATATTTTGCCTTGTTCCCATGGCCAAATAGAGCATCTTAGTGAGGATTGCCCTTCCCTGAAGAAGAAGAGAAAAAAGAAAGGAAAGGATGAAATGCCTGATAACAAAACATGGGATGGTTAAAATATAGGATTTGGCACAAATAAATGAAAAGAAACTTCCTTTATATTTATGTTTTTCATTGTTCCCATGACCAAATAGAGCATCTTAGTGAGGATTGCCCTTCCCTGAAGAAGAAGAAAAAAAGAGAGGAAAAGATGAAATACAGGAATGAAGTATCATTGACAGGAAGTATACAAGAATTGAATTGCGTGAAAGAAAGTTAGGAGAAGTATCCTTTTTTTCTTTGCATGCTTTTCATCACTTTCAGCTTTTAGACTTCCGTTAGCATCTAAACGCCTCATTTTTTTGGCACCTATTGCAGTACTCATCGATTTTCACATCAGTCACTTATGCTCAGCACCGTGTAGTGGTAGTGAACAGCCATAAACCAATCAAATCTTTCAGCACATTTGTGTGTGCTATATCAGCACTCTTTTGAAAATAAGTGGTGAAGTATGTTGCTTCTTTGTCATGAGCAGGGCAACATCCAAAGCTTGACTGCTGCTGATCTTGACAGTTATAAGGTGCAGGCTTGGCTTCTTTCTCCTCCATGCCAGCCTTATACAAGGCAAGGTGACTTGTTAAATCTTCTATGTACTTCTCTCATTTGACCTTTTTCTTGATTGGCAAAGGATTGTCTAAACATTTTGCTTTTAGGTCTCCAGAAAGACTCTAGTGATGCACGGGCATCCTCTTTTCTCAATATTCTCGAGCTCATTCCACAACTATCCCAAGCTCCACTGATGCTCTTTGTGGAAAATGTTGTTGGGTTTGAGGTATGATTCCATTACTCTAGTTTAGCATCTGAAAGTTTCAGGCTTTACTTATTGTTTCTGGTTTCTTCATTCCAGACATCTAATACTCATAGGAAAATGATTGCCGTGTTGGAGAAAACTGGTTTTGTTACGCAGGAGTTCATTTTGAGCCCGTTGCAGTTTGGAATTCCATATTCCAGGACACGTTACTTTTGCCTTGTACTCTCTCTCTCCCTCCCTCTCTCTCACTCTCTCTCTGTAGGTGCACCCCATTGCATGAATGGATGATCACTCAATTAGATAATTCCAAATTGTCTGAGTTTTGTTCTATAATGTCATCTTAAATATCATTGATGTGTAATACATGAAACATGGGTGGAGCTTAGGTTAAAATAAAAATTTTTCACTCTTTTGATCTGTTAATGTTATTTGAAGATCTGATACGGAGCATATTGTCTGGCCCTCTCTTAATGTGAAATGAAACCAGGTATGGCTGCAGTTCATTTGAGTATCACACACATGTTTTCTGATGGTTACATGACCAAGGACATAAAAAGAGCATTTTGTGATGGCTTATTGTGAAAAAGGAGGAGTTGTGTATCCATTGCAATAATGAAAGACAGTTGTTGCTCGGTCCAAAAAAAAAATGTAATATAGTGATTGCTTATGACATTAGAATGCAAGAGTGGCATGAAGGATCATCTTGCTTGCTGATAGGACATTACTGAGCTGTTTCAAGAAATTGAACTATTTGAAGTGCCATTCCAGCCTTCATCTTGAGAAAAAGGCATGGGAGGCAAAGGTTGCCTATAAATTAACGAAATTTTATGGTGTGGGAGCTGAGCTTCTATCAGGTAGTCATTTCTTTCTTGAGTGGGTGTGGGTGACATAGAAAGAATTTTGCTGGATGCTTGGCTGGACTATTTCCTCTTAGGGACATTTCTGGGCCCTTCTGATCCTTACCAGGGCCCACAATATGGGAAGCTCTTGCATTTGACCATCTTTATAGTCTTATGGTAGCAAAAATGCAGTGTTGTGTATTTGAAAAGGTAGGGGGTGAAATGGTATAGTATCCAGGGATGGTCAATGAGTTAGAATCATGTTGCTATATTTGAATCGTTTGGCTTCCATTGCTGCTGAACAATTCTCTTCAGCAATTTACCATGGAAGACATAGTGGTCTGGACTTTACAAAAGCTGGGCATCTCTCTGCTTCATCTGTTTATAAGCAGTTAAAAAGAGGGGAGGGAGACTTCTATACGTGAAAGGTTATCTAGAAGTCTAAAGTGCATTCCAAATTCTCTCCTCTTTTGGAATAGGTGACCTATGCAGAATAATTCACAGAAGGATTTACTTTAAAATATTGGTGCTTCTTGGGTATGTTTCATTTGGAGATGCTGTACATTTGTTTCTTTGGTTCAATATGGCTCGGGATGTATGGTGTGGGACTTATGCCTTTGTTGCTTTGTTTGGTTTATTTACGGATGACTTGCTTGCTTGGGAATTGTTTATTAGATGGAAGGGGAATGCTTAGAGAATAATTTCATTGGCAGCCGCATGGATTCTATTAATGTGGAGGAGTGCATAAGCCCATGACAATTCATAGAAATCTCACCTGATTCCATCCTCTTAATAGCTTGTGTTTTTCTTTTCTGTTTTGTTTGATAGGATCTTTGCTGCGGTTGAACTTGCTTGTTCTTTTGGCTTAATTTTTTTTAATCCTTCACCTACTGATATGATGATGTATTTTGTTAGTACTTTGAAATGGATGAAATGATTTGTCTAAATGATTCTTATAAATGGGTGATGCCTCCTAAAATTCCCTGCAAATGAGATCCTTTCTCCTTTGGTCCTCAAAGTAAGGGTTAGCAAAATGTCTGAATCCTTCATTTTTTTTTTCATTTTCCCCTTCTTTCCAAGTTCCAAATTTTTGAGTTTCGAGGTTACGGCCATTCCCATTCAAGGTATTGTTTGCTTAGGGGAAGGTGTGGGACGTATACAGTCGTTAGTCCTATCTTGCATAGTTTTGTCTTTACAAAAAGGCCTTGAAGGGAGAAGAAAATTTTCTTACTTATAAGTAGGAGTCCACTTCTTCATTCAACCAATATGGAACAATCCACCCAACAGCAGTATAGTGAAGAAGTGACTATACTGCTATATTGGGCAGCAGCATAAATTTCCATAGATGGCGTCAATAATACATATTATGAATTTAGATTTGACTCAAGAGAATCTTTAGAGGACTCGTTGATCTTCTAATCCAGATTTTGAACACTACAAACCAAATGGGAGTTTAAAGCCATGAGAAAAACTCCCTGATTTCTCATTCAATGCTTAAATTAGTATCACATTAGACACATCAGAAAACAAATAATGAAGAGAATGGAAGAAGCTTCTGGAGGACAAGCTCATGCCTTAAGAGTGTTTTTTTGATGGGAGAATGTGCTTTGGAGGAACAGCCCCTGACCTTTTTGTATGGGCTCAAGTGTTATGCGAATTATGTTTTAACAAATGCCTTGAGGATGCTTTTGGAAGCAAGAGGATGCCCCCCATTTTTTTTTGTGCTAAGGGGACTTGTATTTATAGATGCATTGTGCCTATCTCCGGTGTGGTTGAGTAACACCAAGTCCAGTGACTATTCAAAGTGGATTATACTAAATAACCACTGAGTCATAACCATTATAACGAGCTTGCTATACTAACTACTCTTTCTTCATAACCACTCAGAGTGGAATCTCAGGCTTGAAAGTCTTTTCTCTTCCTTATGAGATAGTCTTCATGCCTTAATCAACTAATTCTGAATAAGCCTGACTCTCTGACAATCCAAGCTAGTCTGATAGTCCATCTCTCTGGCAATCATGCCTCTAATAAGATGGACTGGTTTGATAGTTAGCCTCTCTAACAATTCAGCGCATTCTGATAGTCTAGATTCTGACATTCGAGTCCAGGTCCCACTGTTTTCTTGCTGGCTCCTTCCCTAGATATGCAATATTATATATATCTTGTTGATTTGGACTTTAAATAGAAAAGTGAAATATTTATATATTGTGATTTCCTGTAGGAAGATGTGATAACTGTACCTGGCAAAAAGTTGAAATGATTATGTGAAGCAGAAACAAGATGGCTGGAGGGGTTCTTGTTCTTAATCAAAAGCTTTTATATTGAAAGCTCAGCCCTGAATAACAGAGGAAATTGTTATTTTTTGGGGGGTTATAGATGGAAATTGTTTTTTCACCAATGGAAATGAATAATTTGAGATGATTGATGTTTCATTGTGGTATTTTCTTTCTACAATCCTCATTACTAAAACCTGTTGTTATCTATGACTCCAGGCAAAAAGAAAGCCTTTATCTTTTCGGACCTCTCAGTACGACAACCAGCTGCTTTACACTCCCAGTCCATTAGTTAAGCATGATGATGACACAATGCAGAATGCTCCAGATAAATCACAGGAGAGCTGGGAAGAAGTGCTCCAATCTTGTGAGCCAATAGAAAGGTTTCTTGAATTCAGGTGTTATGATGAAACAGAAGCTGGTTTTTCTAATACGGCCGATGTCTCTCAAGCTGTATCTGTTAGGTTGAAGAGATGCGATCAAAACATTGGATCTTATGGTGGCTCTTTGGATCAATATTTTGTTCCATCAAGTTTGATCGAGCGGTGGGGAAGCGCCATGGGTATCCTTTTGTCTCAGTAATTAGTAAGGGCATTTAGTAAATTTTCTCATGCAATTGACTGCTCTTTTATATATCATTTTTTGTCTCAAAATCCTTAGCGGATTTTAGATATTGTTTATCCAGATTCAAAGAGGTGCTGCTGTTTCACAAAAAGTTATTTTCGATACGTGAAGGGTACTGGCTCCCTTTTGGCAAATATCCGAGTATGATTCTCCTTCAATTCAATCATTCCTTCTTTCATGATCAGATATTTCATCACGCATACAGATCATTTTCTTATGCTTGTTGCTTTTTTTTACTCAATTGAAACACTTAAAGCCCAAGGCATTGCGATTCTGTGTCCACTAATTATGGCTCTTTTTGAACTGTTTAGTGGGTTATTTGGATATAGAATAGCCTCAAACTTTACACGAAGGAAAAACAGATAGAAAACAGCAAAAGAAGAGATAGTTCTTCAACTCCTAAGGACTCAAAATTCATGACCTAAGCCCTAAAATGTGGTGTTGAAGGTGTTTGATTTTGTAAACCTAAGCTTTCTTTCACACAAATGGTATATAGTTGTTCATTTTTCAGTGTTCTCCAAACAGCTTCTTGCTCTTGGTTAAGCTCATGGCATTTGGACCAAACGGTCACATATTAAATACTACATCTTTAACTTTACAGAGCAGAAAGCCGGTGGAAAATGATTCACAGTGAATCCTGCTTGCTATTGATTACGAGCAAGGATGGATATACATTGTCTTATTTAGACTCAAATTTTTTTCTATTTCTTATGCTACCCCTGCTTGCTGGAAAATAACTTGTTGCAAAATATTTTCTGCATTTTTGGGTGTTTGGAGCACAAGAAAAAATATTTGTCACATTTTTTAATGTCTGGCACATGTAGGAAAATAGATCAAGGGGACATAATTTCATGGTTAATGAAAATTTAAACTCTGAAAATATAAAACGGAAAACCATTTTCTGGAAAATAACCAAAGTTTGTCCGAAGGTAATATCATTGCCCACCCATAACTCCACCGCCTCCGTTGCTAGTAACATCTCCACCCACTGACTACGCCGACCCATTCACCTGTTGCTGACCAGTGACCTTGACCCCACGCTAGTTGGAAAATTGCCTCATCAATTATCAATCAACAATGACTGAAATGTCAGTAACGAGATATTACTACCGCCAATAACTAAAAATATATCACTATTATTGATCGTTTTGTGTGATAGTCTAATTTTTCTTATGTATGCCCAACAACTAGTCAATGGTTTTATTTATTTATTTTTGATTTGTTGGTGGGTAAGATTACCCAACAATATTACTGCACTGGTAGTCTTGCTTCGCATATGCATTTTTGGCTTATTTAGCAGTTGGTGTTTATGCAGCCAAACACCAAGGATAAGGTGCCTCCATTGAAGGATCTTCATCTTAGGTACTTCACCCCCAGGGAGGTGTGCCTTCATATTGCTTCTTCTCTACTTCATTTCCTCTTCAATTTTCTCGGTTGTTTTCTTATACTGAAAAGAGGATGCTCTGCTGTAAGTTAGGTTGCCAATCTGCATTCTTTCCCCAAGGAGTTCTCCTTCCCAGAGAATGTTAGCCTCCGGCAACGGTACCCGACTTGCATCTTCAACCCCTTTTTTATTTTTTATTTTCTTTGGGTAGTGTGAGGCATTTCTTCACAAGTAACTGGGTTCTGGGTGATGGTAATGTGATTTAAAACAATGTTCCATTTATCTGTAGCTATGCATTGCTCGGTAACAGTTTAAGCATAGCAGTGGCTGCTCCTTTACTCAGCTATCTTTTTGCCGAGCCGCCTTGATCATCTTGTCGTTGTGGGATCTGGGTGACCTATCACTGGCTGCATCAACAACTGGGTTTGGGTAAGCTGCAGATCTAGGACTTATGCAGATGCAAGGTCGACTGCGATCATCAATGGCAAGATAACACACCAAGCTATGGTATGTAAATTGGATTAGATCATGTCAAGTTTGGGACTCAAAAAAGGTATAATTTTTTCTGATGTCTAATCCTACCGAATCTTTAATTATTTTTGGAGATTAGTGTGTGGAGCTTGCTGATTGATTTCTATTTTCTTTTTATTGGTGTCGGATTATTTTATTTTTGTTTTTTAAATATTTTATACTGTGTAGGTTTAATTTT
>JAODPA010111847.1:0-19439 GCA_025585075.1 Nepenthes mirabilis
AATTGTCTTACAACAATTAAAAAAAAAAAATCAAATCAACAATGGACGACCCACGGTCCAACCCTAAAATTATGCTTGAGAATGCCACCACCGCCATTAACAAGAGAAAATGAAAAAGATAAAGAAAAGCTTGCGGAAATCTGGGATTCAGAAGCAGCATCGCAGAGATTGATGATGGTCATTGTTTTTATGTTTTTCCTATTTTTCATGGAGTGGAATGAAAGCAAGCTGCGAGTCCTTATTCACGACAGATGCGATTCTGCCTTCTGCAGATTTTGTCTCATTGTAAAACTACTCGATCGATGGATGAAACAGGAAGATGGATTTGCCATCAGAGCCTCCTTAAGTGATCTCAAGGACATGCTTTCATTTTTGCTGGTAATAAGGGCCCTGCTGCTTATCATAGTGTTCTCCTTCAAGCCTGCACATTTCTGAGACTGCTAATCCATTCATATTATATAGAGTTTTGCAAATTAAAAAAAAATTGACTTTAAGAGTGATAATGAATTCCAGAAGGTCTGCAAAGAAAGATTGACTTCATTAATTTAGTCGGTCATTTTTTATTGAAACCGAATTGCAACTTTCAAAAAACAAAAATAAACTACTGTGGGAAGGATCCTTGAACGTGATTAAAAAATTCATTAATAACTTGCAGCACCACGCTTTATGCAGAGGTTAAAATCAAGGGAATTAACTGGAGTGAAATTATAATCAGTTGCACCATTATAATTTTGTAGACCTGTCTATGACATCATCATACAGTAGAATATACTGCCAGAACCGAAGTATTGTCAAATGTCAGACCAATGCACTTCATTACACAAATACATCTGACCAATAACAAAATCAAGTGTGAAGAACGAAGGGAAAAGATAGGTAACTATCTCAATAAAGAGCATATGCATCAAGTTCTACAGTAACCAGCAGATGCACATCAAATTGGAAAACCTGCCTCGTGGATGAAACAACCCATTGCCATCCACCATCAATAGCTGTCAATATTCACATAAAAACCATCCATGTGAACCGGTGAGAAGTATAGAAATTGCAACAAGTTGAGCTCTACAGAAAAAAATTGTACAAGAACAACAATCTCAAGTCAACAAAGGAAAGTGTTTTTATTGGTAGAGTCAAATACAAATTAGTCATCACCATTTGTTATATGCCCGCTACCAACAAATTTAAGCACACACCTCTATTTGATTGGATTATCCCTCCCCAACTTTATCAAGACAAAGCTGCAAATTCAAAACCTAATGAAATTGGACACACACCTGTGGGTAGACAAGAGGGGCTTCTTTCTTCATTTTCTTCAAAAGTTCCCAAAGGATTGGAGCCTACTCAAAAAAGAGAGTAACAATGGCATCAAATACAGCAAATTTTAGAATGAAGTTACCACCATTAACTTCATAAAAACCCAATACCTCCCACCATTAAAATGTCACCACCATCATACCACAAGCACAAGAACAAGCCACCTTCAAACCCAACAGTGTTGGTGGTGAAATGCAAAGACACACACTAACGTATAGTAACCAGAAGAAAGAAGGCTTTTTACAACTCATAACTACAAACTTATAAACTAAGAGTATGCAAGTAAAGACTCAAGAATTATACAAAATGAGAGTAAAAATGAAAAATCTGAATTAGTAAAAGTGTTCTGAATATAATTAAATACAACATACCTGAAAATGGAAAAAATGGTCTAGGAATAACACCCTTTTTTCTTCATGACGATACTTTGATTAACACTTTGATTCTCGCTACTCAGCCTCACAATGTTAGTCTGCCAAGATCCTGACACTTTACCCAAAATATTATTAGATCAAAATAATTCACACAGCTCAAATACTACCAAGTAACATTATAATTTACACATTAATCACTCAATCAGATAAAAAAAAAGATAGCAATCAACTAATTTACACATTAAGCACTCAAAATTTAAAGTTTACAACCTGAACTTGAATTTGTATGTATGCCTCCTTTGAATACTGAGATCATCGGATCTGGTCTTTTATTTTTTTGAATGTTCGGCTGTTATAGGCAATGAGTTATTTGAATATAATCTAATCATGTTCGGGAATAAACTAAACAAATATGGAAAATAATATTTCAAATAACTCTAACCTCCACTTGTTTTAGCACACGATCGGTTGAGAAAAAGAAAGCCAGCTGGCCTTTTAAGACTTTAGATTGGCTCGTAGTTCTACTAGTAGACCCACTAGATTGATCACAAGTTCGCTTCCTGTTCTTGTCAAACGGCCTTACAACTTCCGCCTTAATGAATAACATGTAAAGTGTATAGTTAAGTCATAATAAAATTTGGAAGATATGATATGGTTCTTGGTGTTGATTTGCTAAGCCAATATAGTCTCATCATATTTGACTTTTCTAACCTTAACATTTCTTTTCATTACCAAGGCAAAATGATTGTGTTGCACGAGACCACTGAGCAGGCTTCCTTAGCAAGAATAATAGGAAGAAAGTTACATAAATGGCTTCAATCAGGGCAAGGCATTATAGCTCAATTTTTCACCATGAGCAGTGTACAACCGCAGGTAACAATTCATCCTGTCATTCAACAAATCTAAATCTCTTTTAATGATGCCTTTGATTTACCAGCAGACATTTGAATTCTTTTTCTTATTCAACAAATCTAAATCTAAATCTCATTCAACAAGTTTCCAATTCCTATTGCAGAAGACTGAGATGAGCTGCATGGGGCATTCTTTTTCTCAAAGCTAGATCATCATTCAGGGTACCATCAGATTCATATGCACCCTATGGACATACACAAAACAGCATTTAAAAAACACCTAGGCTACTTTGAATTCTTGGTCATGCCATTTGATCTCACAAATGCTCCAGCCACATTTTAGTCCTTAATGAACGCCATATTTCAAAAGCAAATAAGAAAATCTGTACTTGTATTCTTTGATGACATAACCATATAAAGCCCCATGTTTGAATAAATTAGTACACCTGGCAGAAGTCCTTAACCTTCTCAGGCATTTCAAGCTCTTAAAACAGTAATGACTACAGCACCTGTATTAGCATTACCAGATTTCAAAGCAACCTTTATTACAGAAACAGATGCCTCAAGGGATGGGAGCAGCCCTTCAGCAGCATGGCGGTCCAAATTGCTTTTATTAGCAAGCTACTTGGACCAAGAAATCCGGGCTTACCAGCATATGAAAGGGAGCTATTAACTATCTTATTTGCAGTAACAAAATAGAATCATTTTCTACAACATCAACCATTCAATATCAAGACTGAACAAGAAAGTTTGAAGCATTTTCTGGAACAAAAATTCACATAGGTTATACAACAAAAAAGCCTCACAAAGCACCTGGGATTGCAGTATCAAATGCAATACAAACATGGAGTGGTTAACATAGTAGTCAATATACTATCAAGACAACAAGAAGAGCCAAGTTTTTATGCAGTCTCAGTGGGTGGTTCCAGAATGGCTTAAGGAAGTGATTGATAGTTTTAGTTAAGACCCTTTGGCAGCTTCTCTTCAGACTTCGCTACCATTGAGTCCTACATGAAGACTTCCTTTCTCTTTGAGCTCAGCCATCACAAGATATCATAACGGGCTAATGTTGGCACCAAGATAGAGTTCAAACACAAAATCCTTACCGCATTGCATAATTCACCAATTCAAGGGCATTTGAGTATCCTTTCTACATCCAAAAGACCTCATCAATTGTTCTACTAGCCAGGACTTCATCACCAAGTAATCAATTTTATTCGATCTTGTAAAATATGTCAGCAAAACAAAAATGACACACAGCCTTACTCAGGTCTACTACAACCTTTACCCATTCCATCACAAGCTTGGTTAAGAATCACTATTGGCTTAGCAAGATAATGCAGGTTAAGTTGGGAGAAGAAGGTCCAAGATATGCATGGCCTCAACAAAGCCAGTCAGAAGATGTTTACATATTCATCACTTTCACAGTTTACCTACGCTTAAAAGATAGCTCATTGCACGAAACTCCTTGCACTGCATAAACTTTCGGAAAGGTCAGATTAATATAGCCGTGTTTGTGTATGATGGATAGATTATTTTTGTGGCTTAAATCTATGATCGTCAGTCCACGACATAAAAATTGAGCTGTTACACCAAGACTCGTGTGACGACCCGTTTTTTTTTTTAAAAAGACAAACTCAGGGTCTCATGAAGCCGGACTAAATAATGCTGGCCCATCACTTTAATTTCAAACTAAAATACTCTGAGATGCTTACTAATAAATATTCATTACAGAATCCTCAAAGGAAAACATGAAAACATACTAATATTCAAAACATTTATAAAGTTCATAAACAGCGGAGTCTATTCAACATTAAAAGACAAAATAAAGCTCTTCAAAATCTACTCCGGCTCGCCAAATCACTTTGATACCCACAAAGTTCTACTCAACTTCATCCTCCATAATTCTTTTATCATCTGAAAAATGGCAAGAATGAGCTACAAATCCCAACAAAATACTCACATGTAGAAAACAGAGAACATAACGTATATATATAAGCGAATATAATATGAAATTCATCAAATCTTTTAGTTCGAAATTTTCTTAGTCTTTTGCTTCTTGTCTTGTTTACTGAAAACTCATAAAAATCATGGAGGGTTCTTATCATCTTTAGGGATCAGACGGAAGCGGACAACATCGAGGACGGGTTGTGTGTAACCCCACAACCTAAAGTCATATCCTCTCATTATGCTCCCCGGGGCGGGAGGTAATGTCTTTATCCCGGCATACGAGGCCGAAAGTCTTATGCCACCAAAAGGTTCCCTCCCATGGCCAAGGTGGCATCCTCGAGTGTCACTTCAATATCCTTTATCCAACTTTTACAGCAAGCTTAATGAAAACTCGGTTCTTAGTTCATATGGCCATTCGTTATGGTTCAAAAGTCATAGAGTTCCACCTGCTGTCCAAATTAATACATTATTCTTTTAAACCGAAGCTCTTTTCTTTTTCAGACGGCGTTCACAATGCCGGAGTTCAAAATACCAAAGTTTTTTTTCAGACGGAGTTCTTTCAAATTCCGAAGTTCTGAGAACCGTAGCTCATTTTCGTTAAAGGCGGAGTTCTTTTCAAAAGCAAAATTCTTACCTAAAGTTCTTAAAAGCCGGAGTTCCTTTAAATCTGGAGTTCTACAAAAAACGGAGTACTTTTCTTTTCAAAGGGATGGAGCTCTTTTTTAAAGGCGGAGTACTTTTCTCAAAGGGCGAAATTCTTCTTCAAAGGCGGAGTACTTTTCTCAAACGGCGGAGTTCTTCTTCAAAGGCGGAGTACTTTTCTCAAACGGACGGAGTTCTTTTTCAAAGGCGGAGTACTTTTTCTTCAAAAACATACAATTATCAAACTTCATATAAATTGACAGATAATCATACAAAATAGAACAAAATAGAACATCATACAAAATAAACATACAAAATATGCACTGATTGACAAATAATCATATTTTAAGTATCAGATATGAAAAGAATAAAATAAACATCATATAAATTCATATAATATCAAATATACTAGCATAAAAATCATGCATAAATATGAACTTGAAAACAGGCGTGAGTATCTTGCCTGGTTGTTCTTCTACTTTGCCTTTTACTCCTGCCTGAGTTTCTTTACCTTGATCTTTACTCTTGCCTGGTTTCTTCTACTTTGTTCTTACTGAAATTTCTATTACGTGCTTTACTCTCATTCTTCTAATTCTTATTTATAGATTTTGAATTTGATAGCCTCCATAAATGATTGGCAGTACAAGAAAAATATTTCTTATTAGTGATGATCATTATTAATGATTCAGGGAAAATATTTCTTATTAATTAAATTATTTATGATCTTATATTCCCAAGGAGTTCAAAAATTCTCAGTGAACTGAACTTAGCTTTATCATGTAAACACATTAAATCTCTAGTTAACTGAACCTAACTTTTTCATGTGAACACATTAAATTCTGGGTTAACTTAACTTAGCAGGATTTAACTTTTCTCATTTAATCACATTCCGGTCAACTATTGGTGTTGACCGAATTATCCCTCACATGACCTCCGGTCAACGCGTGTTGACCGGATCTTCAACTCTGGCTTTCTTCCCACAATTCTACTCCGGCCTTACAAAGCTACTAAACTACTCCGGCCTCCAACACACAAAGCCACTCCAGCCTTCAAGTCACTTCGGCCTTACATTCATACAATGCACTCCGGCCTTCAATGGAACAAAATCCGATTTCAAAACATGTTGAAGGTCGATTTAGATTTTCTTTCTAAAAGTGGCTGGACTTGATTCTCACGGATGAAGCCGGACTTATTTTGCATCAAGGAATATTCCGGACTTCTTTTTATCAAGGAAGTCCGGACTAGAATTTTATCAAGGAAATATCCGGACATCTTTAAGGAAATCCGGACTAGAATAAAATTCGGACCAGAATAAAATCTGGACTTCGTTTTATTCAGGAAATCCGGACTAGAAATTCATAAGGGAAAATCCGGACTTCTCTTTTTATCCGAACTAAAATTTTATCCTAAGGCCAATTTACTTTACTTTCTCCGGTCAATTGGCGTTGACCAGATTTTAAGAAGTCGATAATCTGGGTCGTTACAATCTCCCCCACTTATAGAAATTTCGTCCTCGAAATTTGAAATAAAGTTACTAATCTCAAGAAAACAAATGGGGGTATTTAATCTGCATCTCTTCTTCTCGTTCCCAAGTTGCCTCCTCATTCGAATGATTCTTCCAAAGCACCTTTATTAGAGGTATCGTTTTGGTGCGCAGCCGCTGCTCTCTTCGATATAAGATTTCAACTGGTTCCTCTATATAAGACAAGTTCTTATCAATTGTCAGAGGTATAAACTCAATTACGTGAGTAGGATCGTGAACATACTTCCGAAACATTGATACATGAAATACGTTGTGTACTTCTGTCAAGTTCGGAGGTAGTGCCAGCCTGTAAGCTACTTCTCCGATCCTTTCCAAAATTTCAAACGGCCCAATAAATCTTGGCTTAAGCTTTCCTTTTATCCCGAATCTGTACTTTCCTTTCGACGGCGATACCTTTAGAAACACAAAATCGCCCTCTTCAAACTCTAATATAGATCTTCTCCGGTCTGCGTAGCTCTTTTGTCTGCTTCGAGCTACTCTGAGATTCTCATGCACTATTTGAATCTTTTCTGCCGTCTCTTTAATAACCTCAGGACCCAAAATCCTCCTATCTCCGTGCTCCTCCCAGTGAATTGGCGACCTATATTTTCTTCCATACAAAACCTCAAAAGGAGCCATGCCTATACTGGCCTGATAACTGTTATTGTAGGCAAATTCTGCTAGAGCTAATGATTTATCCCAAGTCCCTTTCATCTCTAAGACCGAGGCTCTTAGTATATTCTCAAGAATCTGCATAGTTCGTTCAGACTGGCCATCCGTTTGGGATGAAAAGCGGTACTAAACTTTAGTTCTGTCCCCAATTCTTTATATAAACTTTTCCAGAACATTGAAACGAAACGAGGGTCTCTATCTGATACAATAGAAATAGGTACACCGTGAAGCCTGACAACCTCATTTATGTATAACTGGGCCAGTTTATCTCGGGAATAAGTTGCCCGGATCGCCAGAAAATGAGCTGACTTTGTTAGCCGGTCAACAATCACCCAAATAGCATCGTGCTTACCAGGCGTCCTTGGCAGACCGGTCACAAAGTCTATGGCAACATCTTCCCATTTTCAGCCTGAAAATGGCATTGGTTGTGATAACCCAGAAGGCTATTTTCTTTCTACTTTTACCTGTTGGCATACAAGGCATTTTTTTACGTAGCCTGCAATGTCCCTCTTCATATTTCTTCACCAGAATATTTTTCTCAAATCCTGATACATTTTATTAGCTCTTGGATGAATCGTATAACGGGATCTATGGGCTTCTTTAAAGATTCTCTCCTTTAACTCCTTGTCGTCCGGTACACACAATCGATCTTTAAATTGCAAAGCTCCATCTGGTTTAATATGAAAACTATTTCGGAAATCTTTGTCTAACTCATTCGTAATATTCATAAGAAAAGAATCATTTGCTTGTCCTTCCTTAACTTCATTAATCAACTCCGGCTAGATTTGAAGATATGCTAAAGTCATACGTTTCCCTTGCACATAACGTTGAATGTCATAGTGCATAAGGCAATCCAGCAGCTCCATCTGTTTGACTTGCATCCTTGCCAAGATACCAGGTTGTCGACTTAGTATATCGGCAACCACATTGGCCTTTCCTGATTCGTACCGGATTTCACAGTCATAATCCTTCAGGAATTCAATCCATCTTCTCTGCCTCATGTTCAGTTCTTTTTGTGAGAATAGATACTTTAGACTCTTATGATCATAGTACACCAAAAATTTCTCACCGTACAGATAATGTCTCTAAATTTTTAGTGCAAACACAATAGCAGCCAATACTAGGTCATGCGTTGGGTAATTCCTTTCATGGTCCTTCAATTGTCGCAACCCGTAGGCAATTACTCTTCCGGTTTACATTAAGACACAGCCCAACCCAAACTTTGAGGCATCACAATAAACAATCAACCCTTCGGATCCATTTGGAATAGTCAAGATCGGAGCAGAGGTTAACCGGTCTTTAAGTGCCTGAAAGCTCTCTTCACAATTCTTGGTCCACTCAAACTTGGCATCCTTCTTTGTTAACTGCGTAAGTGGCAAAGCGATTTGGAAGAAATTTTTCACAAACCGTCTATAGTATCCAGCCATGCCTAAGAAGCTTCGCACTTCGGTCACAGAGGTTGGCCGGTTCCACTTTACCACTGCTTCCACTTTCTTGGGATCGACGGAAATTCCTTCTTTGGAGATGACGTGTCCAAGGAATCCCACTTCCTCCAGCCCAAATTCGCACTTTTTCAATTTGGCGAACAATCGATGCTCCCTAAGGATCTGGAGTGTAGTCCGTAAATGTTCCTCGTGTTCCTTAACGGCAACAGGAGGAGAAAAATATTGAGAAGTAAGAGAGAGACGCTCCCTTCCCTCTCTAGAATTTCAAATTCATTCCCGCCTGCGAGTTTGAATCCACGGCAACACCATTGCCGGCCATGGCCGGGCTTCCGGGGGTCTCCTCTGGCCCGCCCTCTGGCCTCGTCTCCCTTGATCCTCCTTCTCCGTCAACCTCCATTTAGCAAGCGTTGGGGCCGGTTGACGCGATCGTTTTCCCGAAGCTAAGGCGGTCGGCTGTCTCCTTATCTCCGGCTCCCGATGCTCCTTTCCTGTCTTCCCTGAAATCCGATGGTCTCCAGAACGACCTTGCGAACGCTAGTTCTGCTCCTACTTCTTGGGCGGATGTCACCAAGAAGAACTCTGGTTCGTCTTCTCAAACTACCAAATCTCTTTCTAGGGCTCGCTCTTTTCAGAGCCGGAGTGTGCGTCCCTTTGACACGCTTAAATTCTTCCCTTCCCCTCCTCTTGACGGTGTCGATCCCATCATTTCTCCTCCGGAGGAAGTTACTCAGCAGTGTCGGGAGTTTTGGGGATCCACTCTGGTTGGGTATTTCTTCAAAAAGGCTCCCCATTTTTTGGCTGTACGTTCCATTGCTGGTAGCATCTGGGCTCGATATGGGATTAATCACATTGCTACTAACGGCAAGGGTTTTTTCTTCTTCAGTTTTGACACTGAGGCTCAATTGTCTGCCTGTTTGGCACACGGCCCTTGGTCTTTCCGGAGGAAATCATTATTCCTCAAACGTTGGTCTCCTGGCATGGTTTTGAATAAAGATTCCCATAAGATCGTTCCTGTTTGGATTAGTCTTGTTAATGTTCCATTTGATTTTTGGACACCGATGGGGTTAAGTTGGATTGCAAGTCGTGTGGGGCGTCCACTCTGTCTTGATCCACAAACCGCAAGAATGGATTATATGCACACCGCTCGGATGTGCGTGGAAGTAGATAGAGATATCATCCTTCCTGATAAGATTAAAATATCTATGGGTACTGAGATGTCTCCATCGTCTGTTGAGGTGGAGGTAATTTATCACTGGAAGCCTAATGGCCGCTCGATGGATTGTAGTTCCAATCAAAACTGCTCTGTTGTGGTGGCAGAGGATTCGAAGCCTATGCTGAAAACTCCTTCCCTACCAATGGATTCTAGTGGATGCGCGGCTGATGGTGGGTCTTCCCCCTCGAGACCGTCGGGTTTTATCCAATCTGAAACTGTCTCATCTCTGAGGCTCGAGTCTGGCCCTTCCTCGGTGCCCAATTCAGGTTATGAGGTTGCTACAGCCATTTCAAAGGAGGTGGCTTATGCCTCTGAGGATCTGAATTTAGTGGAGATGGACTTTGGCCGCGCTGAGCAATCAGTCCATGAGTCTGTTTTTTCTAGGGGTGTGGAGGTTTCCTCACCCTTGTCGGCTCTATCAGATCGAGCTGAGGGGACTGATGCTGGTTCATCTCTGTTGATGCTAGATTGTTGCGATGTTGGTAGCAGATTGGCCGTCTCTGGATTGGGTGAAGGCCCTCACGCTGCTGACTCTTCTGATGCCCCCGGCATCTGTAATGTTGATTTTGTGGCTCCGGATGGTGTGTTTGGGGCTTTACAATGTGCAGTGGATGTGAACAAACAGCCGTCAGTGTCTATGCTTGCTGCTGGTGTCTCTGAAGAGACATATGAGGTGCCTTCTGCAGAGATACCCTGTTGTGATCCCCTCCCGGCTGTCCCTGTGGTGGCAGGAGATGTTGTGGTGTTGGGCCATGTTTCCTCACCTATTGTTGCTCCTGGTCCGTCAGCCGTGACTGATCCTGATTATACTCCTGTATCTATCTCTGGCATATCAAATGATGACTATGTGGATCCGGGTGAAGCTGAGTCTGTGCCTGGGGTTGTACCCAGTGTTAAGGAGGTTGAGGATTCCTTCTTGAAATCCACTTTGCTGATCCCAGGGCCTATGCACGCTGTAGGCTTCCATGCTGAGATCCTTGAGGTGGATTATGTAGTGAAGCTATATTGTGAACCCCTCTATGCTGATGTCGTTCTCCCTGCGGTGGCAACCTCTGCAACAAAGCTGCCCCCTTTCTCTTCACCAGCTCTATGTGCTATTGGTCCGTCCGCTGAGATTGATCCCGATATTACTCCTGAATCTATCTCTCGGATTGTTCGAAAACATTGTTCGTTTCAGTCTGATCCAGCTGGACGTATTTCTCCTATCTATTGTGAGCTTATGGAGGCTAACCGTCCAGTCTGCTCGGCTGTGGACTCTGATGAATCACTACCTCCCAATGAATCTGGGCTTGGTTCTGTTCAGGCGTTGTCCACTGTTGTTGGCTCTTCTGAAGTGCAAGCAATGCCTTGCATTGTTGACAAGAAGGATGAGAATCCTATGTCAATTGAGAAGGATCTGTTGCTTTTGGCTCTCCAGCAGCTCCTAGAATCGGAGGGTTCACGTCAGCTCATGAAGGCCACAATTATTGAACATAGGATCCTTGTGATGGATTTCTTGAACAGATGCTGGCAGGATGTAAAGGTTGAGAGCAAACGTATATTTCTCTCAGCCTTTCCGCTGGCAGCGGCAGATAAAGGGTTTCCCCCTGATGCTTTCTTGGCTGCTTTCCAATTGGTTGTGACAGCTGACTCCTCTCAGGCCCATAGTGCCTCTTTCTCTCTCGAGGAAGAGCAGATTGTTTTTGGATTCCTGGCTTCCTTGCTGAAAATGACAATAAGTTTTCCGGTTAGCCATAATTGTAATCAATCTGATTTTTTGGCTAGTCTTCATGGTAAGGCAGTTAGAATCCCGACTGAAGAACCCTGGATTCAGTCTAAGTCTAGGAGTCGGCGTAAAACTGCTTCCAAGAAAAATCGGATTTCTCTCCCATGAAAACTTGCAGCTGTTGGGTTGGGTGTGGGTGGTCGAGTATCGCACTTGGAAGCCGGAGTGATATGCTGCTAAAATGCCGGAGTGAATTAAGGCCGGACTCCAAAAGACCAGAGTGAATTATGGCCGGAGTGGCTTTGTGCCCTTAAGGCCGGAGTGGCCTTGTGTCCATTAAGGACGGAGTGGCAGTTTGCTTTTTAAAAGGCGGAGTGGCTTTAAAAGCCGGAGTGGCCTTTGTGGCTTTTCAAGTGCGTCTTGAAGGACGGAGTGAATTGGCTTTATTGGGCCATTAAGGACAGAGTGGCCTTGTTTTGTGCTTAAATGCCGGAGTGAAGATCTGTATCTGGATGGTTAAATCCGGAGTGCATTATGCCGGAGTGTGTTTGGCCGGTGTTGAAATTTGGCGGAGTGCTATTTGCCGTAGTGCAAACTGACGGAGTGCTTTTTTGCCGGAGTGAACTGTGAAATTTGCTGGAGTGCAATGTGACGTAGTGCAATCTACCGGAGTGCTTTTTTTCCGGTGTGTAAATGCCGAAGTGCATGTTTGACGGAGTGCACTTGTGCCGGAGTGCTGCTGTTTCTTCTGCCCAGTGATAGATGGGTCTGTACGGCGATGAAGGGCAAACTGCAATTCATTTTTGCTAAGTTGATCTAGTCGAATGATAATTTGTCTGATCATATATTAGATAGATTTCATATTCTGTTGAGTCTGTCGTATGGTGTCCTCCTAGAGGTTTTATGTATTTTCTGATGTACCACTTGCTCGGGGCATGCCCTAACGTTTATGTTTTTATCTCCAAGTCAAAACACTTGGAGATAAAACATAGATTTTATAATTTTTCTCCCATCAATCCAAAATACTTACTTACCAAAAAAAAAAGCTCCTCGTGTTCCTCATAGCTTTTCGAGTATACAAGGATGTCGTCGATAAAGACAATCACAAATTTATCCAGGTATGGTTGAAAAATTCGGTTCATCAGGGTCATAAAGACAGCCGGAGCATTTGTCAACCCAAAAGGCATCACTACAAACTCATAATGCCCATATCTAGTCCGGAACGCGGTCTTGGGTATATCCTCCCTTCTGATCCGAAATTGATGATATCTGGATCTAAGGTTGATTTTTGAAAACACACAAGCTCCATGTAATTGGTCAAGAAGATCATCAATCCTTGGCAGAGGAGATTTATTCTTTGTAGTAATTTTGTTCAATTCCCGATAATCCACACATAATCTCATGGTTTCGTCTTTCTTCTTTACAAAGAGAACCGGAGCTCCCCATGGTGATACACTCGGCCGAATGAAACCTTTATCTAATAATTCCTACAGTTGCTGCTTCAATTCTTTAAGTTCGGCCGACGCCATTCTATACGGCGCTTTGGATATCGGTGCAGATCCTGGCATTAATTCCACTTCAAACTCCAATTCTCGCTGAGGTGGCAACCCTGGCAAATCCCCAGGAAATACATCTTCGAATTCTCGTACTAGAGGAATTTCTTTGGCTACAGATTCCCGCTCAGTAATCACGCTTGCAAAAGCTAGATAAGCTTGACACCCATCATTAATCAAGTACCTGGCATGAAGAGCTGAAATAAAACAAGATGCTTTCTTTCACCGGACTCCTTGTATATAGAATGACTTGGTTCCAGGAATGGTGAACTTTATTCTTTTCCGGAAGCAATCAATTCTGGCATGACAACTTGCTAACCAGTCCATTCCCAAAATTACATCAAAGTCAATCATTTCTAGTAAGATTATATTAACAGGCATCGCATATCCTTTTAATTCTAGTGGACATTCCAAACATACTACATTTAAAATTTTTGACGACCCTGTAGGTGAAGCGACCATCAGTGGGCAGTCAAGTACTTGAGGAGAGGTTGTAAGGTATTGTGCAAATTTATGAGACACAAAAGAGTGAGTGGACCCGGAGTCAAAAGGCACATGACTAGACGTTCCACAAATAGAAAGTTTACCTTCCACAACCTCTGTAGAATTTTTGGCCTCCTGTGCAGAGACAGCAAACACCTTAGCTGTAATAAGGGGCTTAGATCCTGGGACCTGTTTAGGAAGTGGACAGTCCCTAATCAAGTGTCCAACTTGACCACAGTTATAACAAACTTCCAGCTTCTTATAATAAGGTTTTCCTTCATGATACTTCCCGCAATGCTCACATTCATTTTTAGCTGAAGCTCGAAAAGTTGGCACAGACCTATTCTGCTCCCCACTAGGCACCGAGGGTCTTGCTTTCTTAGAAGGACCTCCACTCACACTGCCCCTTGAAGTCTGACTGAAAGCCCTTTGCCTGAACATTACTCCTCTTTTGAGTTCTTTCTCATAGATGACCGCCTTCTCGAGTACCTCTCCATAGGTGGACAAGGTCAGAGTTGAAAGTTGCCTTCTAATATCATCCCTCAAACCCTGAAAGAACCTCCTAGCCTTCCTTTCCGGATCATCCACCATAAAAGGAGCATATCGAGATAATTCTGTAAACTTTGCATCATATTCAGTCACCAAGCGAGTATCCTGCCTTAGGCGAAGGAACTCATCCTCCTTTTGTCCTCGGAGATTAGCAGGGAAATACTTCTCCAAAAATGCTGCTTCAAACATCTCCCAGCTAATATCTCGATTTGGCACATTGAAAACTCTTTTTTGCATTTCCCACTAGTGGTGTGCCTCGCCTGTCAGCTTATAAGTGGCGTACAGAACCATGTCTCCAGTAGGACACTTAATTACTGCAAACACCTTTTTCAGTCTTTGAAGCTAAGTGTCTGCCTTCAATGGGTCAGGTTCCCCAAAGAATTCAGGAATTCGTTCGTTGGTGAATCGATCATAAACCGATCGTTCCTGATGTACAGGAATTGGGGTAGCCGCCGGAGTGGGTGGAGTTGTTGGAGTCAAAACTTCTATGACTTCGGCCATTCTGTCCAACAGATTCGAGCATCATGGCTCCCGATCCGGAGTGTTGTTCATTTGAACGTTTCGCCTTCTTCTGTTAGACATGACTTTAGGAACAATTTGAAATTCTGAAAAGAATATTTCTGTTAGTCTTAAAATAACTATCATAATGGACTTCGTCCGAAACATTGAGACATCAACAAAACCTACTTCCGTAACTAAGTCCGTCATAGTTTCCGTGATTAATTCAACTTATCCTAAAGCATCTCATTTCTTTCTCTAATACCAACTGTGACGACCCGTTTTTTTTTTTAAAAAGGACAAACTCAGGGTCTCATGAAGCCGGACTAAATAATGCTGGCCCATCAATTTAATTTCAAACTAAAATACTCTAAGATGCTTACTAATAAATATTCATTACAGAATCCTCAAAGGAAAACACGAAAACATACTAACATTCAAAACATTTATAAAGTTCATAAACAGCGGAGTCTATTCAACATTAAAAGACAAAATAAAGCTCTTCAAAATCTGCTCCGGCTCGCCAAATTAATTTCATACCCACAAAGTTCTACTCAACTTCATCCTCCATAATTCTTTCATCATCTGAAAAATGGGAAGAATAAGCTACAAAGTCCAGCAAAATACTCACATGCAGAAAACAGAGAACAAAACATATACATATAAGCGAATATAATATGAAATTCATCAAGTCTTTTAGTTCGGAATTTTCTTAATCTTTTGCTTCTTGTCTTGTTTACTGAAAACTCATAAAAATCATGGAGGGTTCTTATCATCTTTAGGGACCGGACGGAAGCGGACAACCTCGAGGACGGGTTGTGTGTAACCCCACAACCTAAAGCCATATCCCCTCATTATGCTCCCCGGGGCGGGAGGTAATGCCTTTATCCCGACATATGGGGCCGAAAGTCATATGCCACCAAAAGGTTCCCTCCCGTGGCCAAGGAGGCATCCTCGAGTGTCACTTCAATCTCCTTCATCCATCTTTTACAGCAAGTTTAATGGAAACTCGGTTCTTAGTTCATATGGCCGTTCGTTATGGTTCAAAAGTCATAGAGTTCCACCTGCTGTCCAAATTAATACATTATTCTTTTAAACCGAAGCTCTTTTCTTTTTCAGACGGCGTTCACAATGCCGGAGTTCAAAATACCAAAGTTCTTTTTCAGACGGAGTTCTTTCAGATTTCAAAGTTCTGAGAACCGTAGCTCGTTTTCGTTAAAGGTGGAGTTCTTTTCAAAAGCAAAATTCTTACCTGAAGTTCTTAAAAGCCGGAGTTCCTTTAAATCTGGAGTTCTACAAAAAACGGAGTACTTTTCTTTTTAAAGGGGACGGAGCTCTTTTTTAAAGGCGCAGTACTTTTCTCAAAGGGCGGAGTTCTTCTTCAAAGGCAGAGTACTTTTCTCAAACGGCAGAGTTCTTCTTCAAAGGCGGAGTACTTTTCTCAAACGGGCAGAGTTCTTTTTCAAAGGCGGAGTACTTTTTCTTCAAAAACATACAATTATCAAACTTCATATAAATTGACAGATAATCATACAAAACAGAACATCATAAGTCTTTTCCTTAAATATGCACTGATTGACAAATAATCATATTTTAAGTATCAGATATGAAAAGAATAGAATAAATATCATATAAATTCATATAATATCAAATATACTAGTATAAAAATCATGCATAAATATGAACTTGAAAACACGCGTGAGTATCTTGCCTGGTTGTTCTTCTACTTTGCCTTTTACTCCTGCTTGAGTTTCTTTACCTTGATCTTTACTCTTGCCTGGTTTCTTCTACTTTATTCTTACTGAAATTTCTATTACGTGCCTTACTCTCATTCTTTTAATTCTTATTTATAGACTTTGAATTTAATAGCCTCCATAAATGATTGGCAGTACAAGGAAAATGTTTCTTATTAGTGATGGTTATTATTAATGATTCAGGGAAAATATTTCTTATTAATTAAATCATTTATGATCTTATATTCCCAAGGAGTTCATAAATTCCCAGTGAACTAAACTTAGCGTTATCATGTAAACACATTAAATCTCTAGTTAATTGAACCTAACTTTCTCATGTGAACACATTAAATTCTGGGTTAACTTAACTTAGCAGGATTTAACTTTTCTCATTTAATCACATTCTGGTCAACTATCGGTGTTGACCGGATTATCCCTCACATGACCTCCGATCAACGCGTGTTGACTGGATCTTCAACTCTGGCTTTCTTCCCACAATTCTACTCCGGCCTTACAAAGCTACTAAACTACTCTGGCCTCCAAGTCACTTCGGCCTTACATTCATACAATGCACTCCGGCCTTCAATGAAACAAAACCCGATTTCAAAACATGTTGAAGGCCGATTTAGATTTTTTCTGAAAGTGGCTGGACTTGATTCTCATGGATGAAGCCGAACTTATTTTGTATCAAGGAATATTCCGGACTTCTTTTTATCAAGGAAGTCCGGACTAGAATTTTATCAAGGAAATATCCGGACTTCTTTAAGGAAATCCGGACTGGAATAAAATTCGGACCAGAATGAAATCCGGACTTCTTTTTATTTAGGAAATCCGGACTAGAAATTTATAAGGGAAAATCCGGACTTCTCTTTTTATCCGAACTAAAATTTTATCCTAAGGCCAATTTACTTTACTTTCTCCGGTCAATTGGCGTTGACCAGATTTTAAGAACTCGATAATCTTGGTCGTTACACTTGTGCTCAATCAAACAAGAGGAAGCTAAGCAAACGGTCCAGATCAACCATGACCAGCAGATAGCTATATTATGACAGAGCAACAGCTGTGACAGCAATCTTCATTTCCAAATGGGGCCACAAAATCCATGACCAAACAGAAAGAAGACAACTCATGACACAAATGCCGTGTTTGGTTTCAACCTTTAAAGAGAAAAACTATGAAGAGGCAAAGCAGTGAATTAAAAAAAAAACCCTATAAAATCTATGGAATATATTTGGATTGTATGATGTAAAACTGTAAACATTTAATTTTCTTATCTATGAAACCCACAAGAGTTATTAGATGTTTTCACAATTTTTGACAATTCTTTCATGAATTTTGGAAATGCCAAATCAGCCTTGAACAAAATATAAGATCTCTACAATTTTTCACAGTTTTGATTTCTATAGTTTTTCTCTTGCTAACCAAACATAATAAATTCAAAAAGTCACTCAAATTCACACAAATTTACTTACTCTCATACATTAAAAGAGGATACCAAACACATTGAAAAGGAGTCACAAAGGGTAATAAGATCCAGCAACCCACATAAACAAGACAACCACAAGAAACAACTCAAAACAACAAAGAAACCATAAAGTGCCACACGATCAGCATCCCATTTACATTCCAGACACAATCCCACTATTAGAAGATGGCCAAATTACCCAAATATTACTTGTATTTACATTCTGTTACTCATTTGCTTTTATATCAAATAACAGATTATGTATAAACCTGTGAAGAACTTGAATGGAATTCCAGGTGCTAAACATCTTATTATCTGCTTGATTAGGTACCAAAGGCAGGATTGGGATGACATAATGGTATTTTAACTTTGCCATATCTGCTTAAGCTGGATCTCATTTAATGGCTAATAGTAACTCTAAAGTGGAACCATATTACTGATGCTTTGCTTTCATGTTCTTTTCAGACCATGGTAAGTTTGATGAGAGCACAATTTTCCAAGCCACTGGTGGCAAATAAAGTTACTCATCTTATATGCTACAAGTTTGAGGGTGAGTGCTTGATTTTTCAGTCTCTCCCTCTTAACCTTTTGCATCCAGTGAACAACTTTTCAAGAGAAAATACTATTTAGTCCACCAAAGTAGAACAACGTTCTACTTCAACATGAGTTGACCACCAAAGTAGTGCATTTGTGAAATGCTGTGTTTTGAAAACCAGCTTATCAGTGGAAATAAAACAACGCCGTCTATCCTCTAGTCCTAGCCTACCACCACCGTTTCATCGACAACTAATTTAGTCCAGATTGCAAAGAGTCCAAGAGCTAGAAATAAAACAGAGAGCGGAGCTCTATTTCCCGATTCCGCTTTCATAATCGATTTTCACAGAAATTCCAGCATGTATCACAAATTCACAGCATCAATGAAATTTGAGAGAGGGAAGGAGCAGATTTATTTCAAAATAAAGCAGAATTATTTGCAGAGAGAAGAATTCACTTGCAAAATAGGAATATTACTTGGAATCAGAGAAAATAGTGAAAGTAAGGGGAGTTATTTGCGAATAAGAAGGTAAAATAGGAGAATCATTTGCCTGTTTTCAATTTCGGTAACCGAAATCAAAGCAACGACTCAGAAATGGAGACAATGTCAAAGGAACCTCATCGCAACGTCCATCTATAACTCTCCCAAACACCACATCTGGCAACGATAGAAGTAGTCGACAGCAAGGATAGTAGCTTCGGCGCCTCCTGCTTCGATTCCTCTCTGCTTTCACTGAGAACGGAGGAAGAGAGCACTTGGGAGGGAAGGTAATATGCGTTGGTGAGGAAGCCGAGGGTTTGGGAAATGGTTGAAGGAAGAAACGAATTTCTCAGGAAGTTTCGTGAGAAATGAGAGGTAGGAGATATGGCTGACGGTCGTTTGGGCAAGGGTGTGAGGAAGGATATGGAAGAACGAGGGTTATGAGAGAGTGAGGG
>JAODPA010111858.1:0-19438 GCA_025585075.1 Nepenthes mirabilis
CTATAAATATGTAGTTCTTTGTCCAATTTGCTATCCAAATCGACCGATTTGGTATCGTCAAACTCTAACCCAGGCCCAAATTCGGGTTCACTATTTTTCCCTTTAAATTATGTTAAATTGACCGCAAAATATGAATCACCACGTCTGAAATGTATATATATGTCAGCCGTGCGATCGATCTCGCACGTTTCGACCCATGCGCGGCATCCGAGTCCTCTAAAATGCCACTGTTACTGTTCATCCATGATAAAATGGGAAAATTGCATGCTACTACCTTCGTATTATGTTGAATCGACCTCAAAATATGAATCACCACGTCCCAATTATGCATATGTATCAACTGGACGTCCAATCTCACAAGCATCGATTTGTTCGCGGTGTCTGAATGCTCTAAAAAAATCCCATGACACTGTTCATCCGAGTTTGAATGGAACATTTACATGCTCTGCCCCATTTAATGGTTATGAAAATTATGTCTAATTGTTTAAATGTAAATGTAAGCTTCAGAATATATATTTGTGCTCCGTTCACAAGGAAATACGTTCTGGAGGACCCCAAAGTGTAAATTTGCATGCTCTACCTCTATTTAATTGTGACGAAACGTATGATTAATTGTTCATGTTAAATGGTAAGCCCAAAAACTGTGTATTTGTACACTGGAAGCAAGGGAGCATCCCGGAGGCTTCTAGATGATATTTGACCATCAGAGATAAGAAATTCCAAACTCCTTTGTGAACTTAGATTGAATTGCTAAAAGGGATTAAGTCCCATAGCAAGATGAGAACCGAGCAAGTAAATGTAGGGGAATCCACCAAAGTACGATATGTGATGGATTTGATCTCCTGGATGGAAATGAGGATGAGAATGTGATTTCCCAATTGAAAAATGTAATGTACTTGTAGTGGATCTTCCCTCAAAGAAGGATTAATCCTGAAACTAGGACCATGGTTCATAGGGTAGTATTCTCCGGTTTGCCATGTCCATCACGGTGTGAACCTAAGGGATACTTGGCTACGTATTCTGGTCGCTCATGGGAGCGGGTGATGTTCGTGGTACGCTTTAGGATACTACTGTGGAAGAATAAGGATTGCCCTGGTCCCCAGGGAATATGGGAAGAGTTGAGATGGCCGAGTGTTGCAGGCCTAAAATATAACTGATGGTCAACTGCTGCAGACCTAAAATGTAGCCAATAGTTAAGTGCTGCAGACCTAAAATGTAGCTGGTTTTAGAATGTGTGGCAGACACATTCCTTTCCTCATTCTCTCACATCGTTGGTTAGTATGACCTACTAGCACTTGTCCGCAAAGATTAATGAAAGTAATGAAAATGAGTCGACGTAACCGGAAAAAACATGTGAAATAGATGATCCCAGATGTGCCCTCTCCTTGCATGCTTCCTTTTATTCAAGTTATATGTTTCCCCTGCCTAGTTACTGTTTTCCTTGTTATTTGTTGTAGTTAGTGATATATGATTACTTTTAATGAGTTGTACGCTCACTCTTGCTATTTATTCATCCAGATGAGAACTTTAAGCTGGCGCCCGATTATTTAGAGCAAGGAGAGAGACTTGCTTGAGGAGATTAGTTGGATATTGAAGGCTTGATGTTTTGGGTACGTTATTGTGATAGAATGCAAACAGTCTAGTTGGATTAATGAGATTTGTTACTGTTTTATGGTTATTGTTATGCTTCTATAAGTTTCTTGATTTAGGTATGCTTCCGCATTTATGTTGATGTTTTGGATTTCGTTTAGTCCTAGACGACATCTCTTTAGATCCAATATGGTAGATAGGAGTACTGTGTTAGAGCCATGGATAGTGTGGCGATTGTAATCCTGTGAATTGTGTTGTAGGCCAAAATGTTGATTATTGGACAGTTGTGTGCTTGTATAGGCTATTTAAAGCAGGTTGTATGTTTGGTTTTTCATCCAATTGTATAGGGAACTCTACCGAAATTTCTGCAGAACCCATAGTCATAAGTTATGGGTATAAGTTTACGTTACCATTGACGGAGGTTATTCAAGGAGAATAACCTGGTCCGTCACAATGATAGTCCTAGGTTTGATTCTCTTACTGATTTAACTGAACAAAAAGCATTCTCATTCTTATCTCTTAACTCTTAACTCATTGTGCCTCAAGGGCAAGTCAAACTTATACAGATAAACCTTTAGATAGTTTCAAAACTTTCTCAATAATTTAGCAGTACAGTTCCATGTAAAATTTTAAGATAAAAATCATCTCATAAACATAAACATTTCACGAAATCACATTTACGTCTCGAGATTTAAGGAACTTAAACATCAAATCCCTAATTTTTGTTCTAGGGTTTCATGCAAAACTTTTAGACATAAATCAAACACCGAACGTGTGCTTAATCATGAAATCAAAGCCATAAATCATGATACATGTGGGTAAACATGAAATTTAGTCCAACAATTATGAGAACATGCAATATTCAGAATAAAGCTTAGAGAACGACAACTTTAGATTATAAACGTCAAAATGGAGATATCTAAAAGCTATAAAAATAAAAAATAACGTCCGAGGTATACTTGCCTTAATCAAATTTACCATATTCCTACTCTGATCAGATCAGAAGTCACCGAGATCTCCTCCTCTTTCTCGTTTTCCTCCTCCTTTCCTCTCCTTTCTTTCCCTTTTTCCCTCGTGCTCTACATTCTCTATATTTTCTCTCTTGTCCCTATCCTATTTAAATAAAATAAAAAGCAAGTCGGTAGGAAAATTTAAAGTTGGTGCTCAAGCACCAATCAGACATCTCTTGAGCGCTCCATTCTATTAAATGCACTCGAGTGGCACCTCGAGCACGGCTCAGGCGCCGGCTCTACTGCCCTTCCGATTCGCTTCCAATAATACTTTTTTTTAATTTTTCAAACCTAATTTTGATCATTATTGATTGAAATACTTCTTAATTATCATGTTTAGAGATTGGGACCTCACCGTTGTTACACACTCCTTAGCAGATTTCAACTTCCATGACCATCGTCCGCTGTCTTAATCGACCAACACCATTTGTGGGATCTATGTTAGCGTGTTGTCTGGCACCGTAACCTAGCTTCCGGTTCATCCCACATCGCTAGTTTTGCTTACCAAAAATGGCCCACTTGGAGCTTTCGATTCCATATCGCGGCTCAACAAAACAGTATTTAAAGTTTGAGAATAGGTTGGGGACGTTGCACCCCCGATGCCTCTAATTATTGGCTTTACCCTATAGAACTCGCATTCCAGCTCCAGTTATCCTATGGGAAACTTTTGAGGGAACCAGCTACTAGACTATTCAATTAGTCTTTTGCCCCTATACCTAAGTCAGACGAATGATTTGCACGTCAGTATCACTTCGACCCTCCACCAGAGTTTCCTCTTGCTTCACCCCACTCAGGCATAGTTCACCATCTTTCGAGTCTCGACAGGTATGCTCTCACTTGAACACTTCTCAGAAGATCATGGTTGGTCGGTAGTGCATCCCATGAGGGGATCCCACCAATTAGCTTCCTTGCACCACACAGGTTTACTCGCCCATTAACTCACACACATGTCAAACTCCTTGGTTCGTGTTTCAAGACGGGCCTAATGGGGGGCCCGTAAGCTGATGCCTAGACTGTGCAGGTGCCAAGCATGCCATAATGTCAAACGCTGCCTTCCACGATCATTGAGACAATGCTCTTGAGCTCGTCTATGACTCGAGTTTCAGCCACCCCCTCAATCCGTGTCGGTCCATGCCCCAAGCCAATCGACGGGCTAGCTTGTGATCGTTCTGCATTCGACCAAGGCGCATCGCCTGCACCCATCCACTTCCCTCCTAACAATTTCAAGCACTCTTTGACTCAATTTTCAAAGTTCTTTTTATATTTTTCCCATGGTACCTGTTCACTATCGATCTCTAACCATTATTTAGCTTTGGACAGAATTTACCACCCGCTTGGCGCTACATTCCTAAACAACCCAACATACAGATAGTGCCTTGTGGTGTGACAGGGTTAGGGCACGATGGGGCTCTCACCCTCTCTAGTGCCCTTTTCAAAGGGACTTGGGCCAGGTCCATCACGAAGGATGCTTATCCAAACTACAATTCAGACGATAGAGCGGCCCGATTCTAAAGATGGGCATGGTTGTGGTCGACACTCAGTCCGAACCATGTGAGCTTCAAGGGTGACGTGTTAAGCATGACGTGATGCAACCTTGGCCTTCGCCATATCGACCATTGAATGTCGTGGCACAGTCATTGAGCTATAATTTTAGACCAGCCGCACAACAATGCACGGGAGGCCACTCTCTGCCCCAACCTATCATGCAAAGACACAATGGCTTGATTGGGGTGATGTTATACATGACGCTCAGGCAGACATGCCCTCAACTTGGAGGCTTCGGGCACAACTTGTGTTCAAAGACTCGATGGTTCATGAGATTCTACAATTCACACCAAGTATCGCATTTTGCTACATTCTTCATTGATGCAAGAGCCAAGATATCCATTGTTGAGAGTCATTCAGATATAGCAGGTGGCCACTTCACTCACCGGGCATCCGACGGTAAGGCAACGCATGTTATGTTACTCTCCCTTGCCGAGATCCGCACCAGGGTTTGTTCTTATGCCAAGCCTAACCCAGCACCCCCATTGCCGCTCTTGGAGTAGACTATAAGGAGTGGGCTTAGTCAGCAGTCAAGGGTGTTGCACCACATTAGGCATCGCACCACTGACGATTTATTTCAACATGTCCATGAGTCGCTTTGCTTAGCAATTTTTGATAGTGATTCTTCTAGAGGTTCACCTACGGAAACCTTATTACGACTTCTCCTTCCTATAAATGATAAGGTTCAGTGGACTTCTCGTGACGTCGTTGGTAGGAAACCGCCCACGTCACCGCAATCCGAACACTTCACCAGACCATTCAATCAATAGGAGCAAGGGCGGTATGTACAAAGGGTAGGGTCGTAGTCAACGTGAGTTGATGACTCACGCTTACTAGGAATTCCTCGTTGAAGGCCAACAATTGCAATGATCTATCCCCATCATGGTGAAATTTTAAAGATTACCCCCAGTTGTTGGCTAAAGTAATAGACTCGTTGAATACTGTAAGGGCCAAGTTTTAAATTCCATAATTTTTGCTAAACATACTAATTATGTTGAAGTCTAAAAGATTAGAGGGCCCCAGGACATAACAATTCCTCAGCCACTAAATCGATGTACTTGGCCACTACAACATGTCCTCAGCCCTCACCAAACTCCATGAACTCGGCCACTTACCATGTAAGCCCCTTGGCCAGTACAAGCTCAATGACTTCGGCCCTCACCAAACTCCATGAACTCGGCCACTTACCATGTAAACCATTACAAGCTCAATGTCCCTGGCCCTCACCAAACTCCATGTACTCGGCCACTACAACATGTACTTTGCCCTTATCAGACTGTGTATCCATAAATTGTGGCAGCAACAAATTTTGACCATAGTTGCAAAATTTATCCCTTAAAAGCTGTGTTAGTTAAATGTAATACCACATGGAACTCTACACATTAGATTAATGATTACCCAGACTAGACTAGGTGACTAAGCACCATTAGGAGGATGAGTCAGTTTAAGTAGGGACACTTGTCGGCATTAGAAGATGGTTGCTAGCAGCAGCTGCATGCAATAAGAGTGAGTCAGTAAACCTCCCCAACCTCTATATAAAGCCAAGAGGGGGAAAGGATGTGCAAGAGGAAATAGGACAGAAAAGAAAGAGGAAGTATAGCGGCTGAAAGGAGTAAGGGGAGAAGGGAACTGAGAGGCTGAAGGGAATAAAGGGAGGAGAGGGAAACAGAACTCTGCTAACAATAATTCATAAGGGCAAGTGTACTTTGATTCCCTTCGTTCTTTGTTGTTTTTCATTGTTAATTTGTCAATTATTACCATTCTAATACTTGCAATTTGTATGAATTTGATAATAATCATCCAAAATTTCATGAAGTTGCTGAACTAGGATATGAAGTTTAAACTGCCCAAGAAATTGTTTGCTGAACTTTTGCCAAACAGCCAACCAAACGATGTCCAAATGAGCCCAAATTTGATATACTATAAGTTCAGTACCTTACCTAAGTTGTGACCAAACGGCTTGAAAGGCCGAGTTAAGCTGGTCACTTAACCGGCCTCCATATCAACTACTGGCCAGATTCAGCAATTTTGCTGATATATGAACTTTTGGCCCCAAAACCGGTTCCCAGATGGGCTGAACCGGCAGCCATAATGACTTGACCTTATTATGATAATGTTAAAATGTTAATCTATAAGATTTGAGCCAAAATGGTCACAAACAGGCCCCAAAGAAAACTACTGATGCAGAATCTGTGGCCACTTCCCAGGCCTGAACCAACTAAATATATAACTTGGACCAGCTATAAAATGAGCATATTATTAAATTAGAGTCTCTTAGGAATAATGGGATGCCCTGGATTGGTCAAAAACTGATCCCAATTTGGTTGGAAAAATCAGAATCGCCAAACTGTCCTGAAGAAATTCTGCTAAGACAAAATTGACCGATTCCAGAACCATGACTAAACTGGACCCCATACGATTGAACCGGCTGCCGGCCCAGCCATAGTACATAGTACAGAGGTTGAGATACCTAGCTGTAAAAGGGCCGCTCGGAATACTTAAAATTTGTTACTGAACCGGGGTCCCAACGTGCTTCAGAATCCAGTTAGCAACCCTGACTTTGATTCTTACAGTTTTGGAAGACAGCCTGAACCGACCCCGAATAGGCCGATATTAGCCCTAGGGCATAATTAGGTATTCGGTCATAATAATGTGCTCGGCCATTAGTATAGTCTTTAGCCATAATATCATCCATGGCTGTTAACATCATTATTGGTCACAAATATAGTCCTTGGCCATCATATTGATCTCGACCACAATATAGCCTCAGACACAAAATTGTTCTCGGCAATTAAGTGAGGCTCCTGGCCATAATATGGTTCTTAGCCATAACCTTGCTTCTAGACCTGAACAGAAAATTGTCCTCAGCCCTTGAGTAGTGCCCTTGGTCATAACATGGGTTTAGTCACCACCTTTCCCCTGGACACTTTGTTCTCGACACAAAATTGTTCTCAACCATTATGTGAGGCTCCTGGCCATGATATGGCCTTTAGCCAACACTTGCTCCTAGACATAAATTTACCTCCCGGCTATTAAAGCACCACCCCTTGGACAAATAATACCTCGGCCATCATCCCTCCTCGCCCATTTAAGGCTTCAGCCATCAGCACCCCCAGCCATAGAAGACCTCGGCCAAAATTTCATCAAGTCAAATTATTGAATTAAACAATAATCGACAACCAAGTAGACCTTTCTTTTAGAAAGCTTTTTCCCCGGAGATTTCCTTCTTCGAAGACTTTTCTCTCTAGAGATCTTGATCTCTCCTTGATGATCATATTTCTCCGGAGATCTTTTTCTCCAAAAACCTTGATATATGTTTTAAATATTATTTACTATGCATGAAAGTCGTGGGAACTCTACAAGAGTGTTACGAATTTCAGTTATGTTCTTCTAGAGTGAAGAAAACTAAGAAAAAAATGAGCATAGAGTTTCCTACTAAGTTTTGAAGGAAATAAGAAATTAGACCAAGGATAGATTAACCAATAATATATTTTTGCATATCTTAGTATATTATAGTGGAAGATCGATGTATGATAATTCAATTTCAGTATCGCTAAGACGACTCCGGCCTTGTCTATCGTGTATAAAGATGTACTGCCCATCTCGAGGTGCTAATACGAGCTCCGGCCTTAGATTGTATGGATAGAACACAATCCACCCATCTTGGGGTGAAATACAAGCTCCGGCCTCAGATTGTGTGGATAGAGCACAATCCAGATAACCACTCCTTTAGCTGACAAGGCTTACTAGCCTGGTTCCTCTAGATAAGGAAATTGTAATTAAGTTCAGTAAAATAAAGGAATAAAGAAAGGTAAATGCATTGCATTTTATGTATCCGATTCCTATTATGTATGATAAAGTATTTTCTGTACAAAAATGCATGGCCCTTGCTATATATTGTACATTGTTGAGCATTTGGCTCACTCGCTTACTGTTTTACTATCCCTTCAGATGGCCCAAATGAGTTCTTACCAGACGAGCAGGAGTGAAGAATAGAGCCTTTACGTTTTGGTTGTTATTTGGATGTACCCTGAAGGACAGAGGCTTTATGTTTCAGTTGATATTCTGGTGTACCTTAGTGGGTAGGCAAAAGTTATCAATATAGACTAGTAAGGTTATAAGTATGTTAGTTTGCTCTATGTACTAGTTTATCATTGATATATGTAGGAAGTATGTAATGTAGAAAAAAAAGATGTAGCCAATGTAAATAAATCCTAAGATGGTATTTTGACACATGAATATATGGTGATGTTATTTTGATCAATATTTGCTTCTGTAAAATTTCTGGTATGATTTTAGCAGGCATCTCTCCTTATTTGGGTTCTTGTGTATGAAAAGCCTAATATCCACATAAACGGATATGGGTATGTTTACGTCCCTTTGATGGTACATGGTAATAATTGATGAAGAAATATATATGACCAATATTCATAAATATGGTTAAGAATGAGGCTAATAATGGATTTATATGTGAGACGTCACAGGTGGTATCAGAGAATGATTTTTGGGAGATGTCTTAGGTTAAGAAGACCTCTTAGGATAGAAAGATCCCTTAAGATAGAAAGAGGCCTTAGGAGTAAGATGAACTTAGGACTCAAATCTTAGGTATTGTGGAATTAAGATTAAACGTTGCTTGTTGATAATATGACCTATGAATTGATGTTTTGGTAATAGGATTTAGAATGGCCAGTCAAAAGAGAAATTCTTAGGTAATATCCCACCAAATCGGGAGGAGGAATATCTAATTGTCATAGGGCGAATGGCAGCAATTCTAGAAAGAGTAACGATGGAGTAGCGTCATCCTAAGTAAGTGGTGATTCCACCTGCCGCAAACTCGGAAGTGATGGCTTACAAAAGATTCAGCAACGAACAGGCACAAGAATTTTAAAGAAACCTAGATCCTACTAAGGCTGAGGCTTGGATCCGGAGGATTGAGAAGATCTTTTCAGTAATCCGCTGTCCTAAAAGGGAGAAGGTGACTTTTGCAACATATAAATTGGAAGGGTAAGCAAATCACCGGTGGGCCATGCGAAAGAGAGCCATGGGTATGGCTGAGAATGAAAATTACCTGAAAGGTGTTTAAAGAAGCCTTCCTAGACAAATATTTTTTAGAAAGCCTACATGAATTGAAGGAGGAGGAGTTTGCTAGGTTGCGGTAAGGGAATAGGATGGTGGCAGAATATGACGTCAAATTTACATAATTGTCTTGTTATGCGCCACACATTGCGGAAGACAAACTAAGAAAGGCTAAGAAGTTCCAAATGGGACTACAGTATGACATCAGGAAGCAGCTAGTGACTCCAAAGCTACACACTTATGGGGATATTTTAGACCAGGCATTAATTTTTGAAAAAGAACTGGAGAAGTAGTAGTTCTTTAAGAAAAGGATGGGAGGCAGGGTAAACCCAGCACCGGGTTTAGACTCAATGTCTTGGACACTAGTGAAAAAGACAAATATAGAGGAGAAAGGTAAGATGGAAGTGGACTCCCAAGTAGGACTGAGTCTAGCAGCTATGACAGAAGGTGCACTGGTATGTGCACAATGTGGAAAGTGGCATAGTGGAAGGCCCTATCACAAGTCTACCAGAGCCTGTTTTAATTGTGACCAAAAAGGTCACTTTATTAAAGATTGTCCAAACGCAAGGAGGCCAGTGGCGGAGAAACCGAGTGTGCCAGGCAAAGTTTTTGCCATACAAATTCAGGATGCGGAGGCAACTCCAAACGTGGTGGAAGGTACACTCTCTATTTTTGGTACTTCAGCTCATTTACTTATTGATTTCGGTTCCAAGCATTCTTTTGTGTCTCCAAGGTTTGCATGTCATTTGCTATCACCCCCACACATTCTGGAACATGTCTTAATTGTATCAACACTGGTGGGATCATCTGTGATGACAGATATTGTATATCCAAAGTGTGAGGTTTAGATCGGTGAGTCAAAGTTTGTTGCAGACTTGATATTATTGGAAATGAATGATTTTGATGCGATTCTCGGAATGGACTGGTTAGCAAGTTATTACGCTAATGTTGATTGCTTTCATAAATGGGTTCGTTTTACCATTCCAAGGAGTGATTTATTTATATCCAAGGAGTCGTGCAACAGAAGCTGCCTTGTTTTATTTTAGCTTTGCACACCTATCCTTTAATGGAAGATGGATGTCAAGCCTATTTGGCTTACGCCAGCACAATTGGGTTTCATAATATGTTGGCAAAGGATATCCCTGTGGTTTGTGAATTTGATAATGTTTTCCCTAAGGATTTACCTGGTTTGGCCCCACATAGGGAGATTGAATTTGAAATAGAAATTATCCCCGGATCCAGCCCGATTTTGAAGACTCCATATAGGATGGCACCAACAGAATTAAAAGAATTAAAATAGCAATTGCAGGAACTTTTGGAGAAAGGATTTATTCGTCCGAGTGTTTCTCCTTGGGGTGCTGTGGTTTTATTTGTAAAAAAGAAGGATGGGTCTTTATGACTATGCATTGACTATCATGAATTGAACAAAATCACAACTAAAAACAAGTACCCGTTGCAAAGGATTGATGATTTATTCGATCAATTGCAAGGAGCGCAGGATTTTTTAAAAATTGATCTCCGTTTAGGATACCATCAACTGAGAATCAAGAAGGAGGATGTGTCAAAGACGGCATTTCACACTAGGTATGGGCATTATGAATTTTTAGTTATGCCTTTTGGGTTAAGAAATGCTCCGACGGCTTTTATGGATCTAATGAATCGGGTATTCTAGCCATATTTGGATAGATTTGTGGTTGTATTTATTGATGACATTTTGATCTATTCAAGGAGTTATGAAGACCACGAGTTGCAATTGAGAATTATACTTCAAACACTTCGGGAGGAGAAATTATATGCTAAATTAAATAAGTGCGAGTTTTGGCTAGAGGAGGTAGCATTTTTAGGACATATTATATCAAAGGGAGGAATTTCCGTTGATCCTAAAAAGATTGAAGCCATTGTTAATAGGAGTCAGGCAACAACAGTCACTGAGGTGAGAAGTTTCCTTTGGACATATTATATGCAGGCCTCGAGTGCCCCAGTTTTGTCAAGTGTGCTTGAGCGCTCGTTGAGCGTACTTCAGGCGTGACCATTCTATTAAGTAAATCTTTAAAGGTCACTTCACTTTACATAACTAAATCTTTCAGATACCTTGGAGTTCTCAGTTACTTTAAACAGTATAACCTTTAGCAAAATTTTGGATTAAGTTATCCGGTAAGCTTGAATAATTCATCAAATAATATTTTTACTCCATAACTTAATATTTACAAAAATCATTCCTTAAATTTTTGAGCTAGGGTTTGAGAGAAACATGCGGAACAAATTCAGACATGGAACGCACGCCATACAATGCAATCGAACCCATAAATCATAACATCCATGCTTAAACATGCAATTTATTCTTAAAATCATTAGAGGACTAGAAAACATATGGTACATATTAAATCTTAGAGGGGAAGGGTATTAGTGCAATAATACCCAAGAGGAGGTAACAAAAAGCAGCAAGGAAAGACAGCTTAGGGTAGACTTACCTCAACCTAATTTATTATTTTGCTTACTTTGATCGGGCTGGAAGTCGCAGGAATTTCCTCCTCTTCCTCTTTTTCCCTCTCCTTCCACTCCTCAGCTCTGTTGCGTCTTGGCCCTAACTTCTATCAAGTGCGCTCGAGGGCTCGTTGAGTGAACCTTGGGCACGACTGTTCTATTAATCGCACTCAAGCGAACGCAGGCCTTCTACTAATCACATCTCCAACCTCATTCAAGCCTTCATCGAGCACTGGCCTTTATCCTCCCTCAACTGCGATCCAATGTATATTTTTTTAAGTTCATTCATCCTAAATATGATTATATTAACTTAATTATTAGAATTTGCTATGTCTTGAGAACCCATACCTTACAATCCTCTCGCATTTATAAAATTTCGTCCTTGAAATTTAACGAAACTATATACCTCATGGAGATAGATGGGGGTATTTGTTTCGGATCTCTTCTTCACGCTCTCACGTTGCTTCTTTAGGCGAATGATTCTTCCATAAGACTTTTACTAGGGGAACGGCCTTCGTGCGTAGTGTTTGATCGTTTCCATAAAAAATCCTCTCCAACTTCTCAACATAAGATAGATCCTCATTAATTGACAAAGGCTCAAACTCAATAACATGCGTGGTATCTTGAACATATTTACGAAGCATCGGCACATGAAATATATCGTGAACATCCGCCAAACTGGGTGGCAATGCCAATCTGTATGCTACTTCCCCGATTTTTTCCCAAATCTCCAAAGGACCAATAAATCACGGTTTCAATTTTTCTTTCACCCCAAATCTAAATGTTCCTTTTGATGGTGATACTTTCAAAACTACGTAATCACCCACCTCAAATTTTAACGTCGATCTTTGTTTGTCTGCGTAGCTTTTCTGCCTACTCTGAGCTACTTTCAAGTTCTCATGAATCAATCTAATCTTCTTCGTTGTCTCCTTAATAATTTCGGGCTCAAAAGTCTCATATCTCCCATTTCCTCGCAATGGATCGGTAATCTGTACTTCCTTCATATAGGCTTCAAATGGTGCCTTGCCTATACTTACCTGATAGCTATTATTATAAGCAAATTCAATCAGGGCTAAATATTTATCCTAATTCCCTTTCATATCAATCACTGAGGCCCTTAACATGTCCTCCAAAATCTAAATAGTATGCTCCGATTGACCGTCCGTTTGGGGTTCATATGCCATACTAAAATTTAATTCCATCTCCAATTCTTTATGCAAACTTTCCCAAAATTTAGAAATAAACCTCGGATCTTGATCTGACACAATCATTGCAGGTGCACCATGGAGTCTGATAATCTCATTTATATACAACTGCGCCAGTTTATCATGAGAATACATTGTCCGGATCCCCAAGAAATAGGCCGATTCAGCTAGCTGATCAATAATAAACCAAATGGCATTGTGGTTCTTTGGAGTTCTCGGTAGATCTGATACAAAATCCATCACAATATCTTTCCACTTCCAATTTGGAATAGCCATCGACTGCAACAACCCAGACGGCTTCTTCCTTTCAGCCTTTAACTACTGGCAAACAAGACATTTCTCCACAAAAGCTACAATCTCTCTTTTCATATTTCTCCACCAAAGCGCCTTTTTCAAATCTTGATACATTCCAAGATGAATTGTATACCAAGATCAGTGAGCTTTCTTTATCATATTCTCCTTTAACTCCTTATCATCTAACATACACAAATGATCCCTGAATCTCAAAACTCTATTAGCATGAACATTAAAATCAATCATGGAGTCTCAACTCAAATCCCCAATAATATTCGTAAGAAAACAATCATTCACTTGCTATTTCTTAATTTATTTTAATATCTCCGATTGAATCGAAAGATACGATTGGATCATCCTGTTACCTTAAAGATACCGTTGAATATCACACTTTCAGGCAATCCAATATCTCCATCTATTTTATCTGTAACCTTGCCAAAAAGCTTGACTAGTGGCTTAAAGCATCAACAACCATATTATCTTTTCCAGACTTGTATTGAATTTTACAGTCATAGTCCTTCAGAAAATCAATCCACCTCTATTGCCTCATATTCAATTTTTTCTACAAAAATAAATATTTAAACTTTTATGGTCAGAATAAATAAGAAATTTCTCACCATAAAAATAATGTCTCCAAATCTTTAAGGCAAACACAACTGTAGCTAATTTCAGATCATGAGTTGGATAATTCTTTTCATGCACATTTAATTGTCTAGACCCATAAACAACTACCTTCCCATTCTACATCAGCACACAACCTAAGCCTGTTTTGGAGGCATCACAATAAACCTCAAAGCCACCAGATCCATCCAAAATAGTCAACACTGGAGTATTCATTATGCGATCCTTCAATTCTCAAAAACTCTGATCACATTCCTTGGTCCAATCAAACTTGTCCTCCTTTATCAATTGAGTAAAAGGCATAGTAATTCGAGAAAAATTCTCTACAAATCTTCTATAATACCCAACCATACCGAGAAAAATCCTTACTTTAGTTACTAATGTGGGCATATTCCAGCTAATAACGACCTCTACCTTCTTCAAGTCTATAGTAATGCCACCATTTGAAATAATATGCCCCAAAAATATCACCCCCTCCAGCAAAAACTCACATTTCTTTAATTTAGCATACAATTTCTCCTCACAAAGTACCTGGAGCACAATCCTCAGATAAATCTCATGTGTCTTCATGACTTTTGGAGTAAATCAAAATAGCATCAATAAATACTGCCATAAATTTATCCAAATATGGTCCCAATTCATCAAATCCATGAAAGCAGTATGAGCATTAGTAAAACCAAATTGTATAATAAGAAATTTATAGTGGTCATATCTCTTCCGAAAAGCTATCTTGGCCACATCCTCCTACTTAATTCTCAACTGATGGTATCTCGATTACAAGTCAATCTTAGAAAACACCTAGGATCCTTGTAATTGGTCAAATAAATCGTTAATGCATGGCAATGGATATTTGTTTTTTATTTTGATCTTATTCAGTTCACGATGATCCACACACAGTCACACGATCCGTCCTTCTTCCTTACAAACAATACCGATACACCCCAAGAAGATACACTTGGCCTAATAAAACCCTTATCTAACAATTTTTGTTACTACAACTTCATCTCATTCAACTCAGAAGGCGTCATATGATATGGTGCCTTCGAAATTGGGCTAGCACCAGGAATAACCTTGATCTCAAATTTAATCTCCCGATGAGGAGGTAACCCAGGCAACTCCCCTAGAAATACATCTTTAATATCATATACAACAAAAATATCTTTCACTAGCATACTATGGCTCCCAATAGTACTGGCATATGCCAGATAAGCCTAGCACCCACTCTGGATCAAATGTTTGGCATATAATTCTGAAATCAACACGGGCGTATCCTTCTTCCTAATGCTTTGGAAGAAAAAGGACTCAACTCTAGAAATAATGAAACATACCCGTTTTAAGAAACAATCTATACTAGCATGATAATTACCTACCAAGTCCATCCCAAAAATAACCTAAAAATCACACATATCCAGCAATATCAAGTCTAGCACTAATTTCATCCCATTCACGTAAACCATACACTCTGCATACATAATATCAATAATTGCCAATGATCTGATAGGTGTCGATACAGCTAGGGAATAATATAGGATTTTCAGAGTTGATGTAATATAACATGCAAGTTGTGGCAAAACAAAAGAATGCGTAGATTTTGAATCAAATAAAACGGAAGCTAAAACTCCACAAATAAGAAGAGTACCTTAAACCATATTTGGGAGTGTTTTGGCGTCCTGAACTATCATTGCAAATGCTTTAGCTGGAGTAGTAGGCTTCTTTGCTTCCAGCCTCTTAGGTAGGGGGCAATCCTTGATTCGGTGGCCCTACTTACCACAATTGAAACAAGCCACTGTCAATTTAAAACAAGGCCTCCCCGGATGCTTCCTCCAACAGTGAATATAGTTTGCTGCTGACGCCTGGGAACTAGACATTGACAAAATTTTGGTGCTACGTTTTCCTTTATCTATCACCTTCTCCATTTTAGAAGGCCCTGGGGGTCCTAAACCTGATCCCGCACTAAAATTCACTCGGCTAGCTGTCCTCTTAGCAAAAAAATTCTAAGTCTCAAGCTCCTTCTATAATATCAAAGCCATGTCTAGGATCTCAGCATAAGTCTGAAGCTTCTGTGTTACCAACTACTTCTTAATCTTATCCTTCAACACTTGTTAGAACTTCTTGGCCTTCCTTAACTCGTCCTCCACAATATAAGGTGCGTACTAGGACAACTCAGTAAATTTTGCATCATATTCTGCCATAGTGCGGTTCCCTTGCCTAAGCAGCAAAAACTCTTCTTCTTTCTGATCTTGGAGGCTAGAAAGAAAATATTTCTCCATGATGGCCCCCTCAAACGTCTCCCAGGTAATTTCTTCATTAGGCACACCCAACACTGCTTTTTTTATCACCCACCAACTATCAGCTTCTCTCTCTAATTTATATGCTGGAAAGGTAACCTCCTCCCTTTTAGAACATTGAATAACAGTAAACACCTTCTTTAATCTCCGAATCCAAATATCTTGCTTTGCCAGATCTGGTTCTCCTAGAAATTCAGGCACCTGCTTGCTACAACCTCTCATATGCCACTGGGCTTGGATTCACTAGGGCTGGATTTGGAGCAAGAACCGGAGCCATATGACATTGCTCCATTGATTCTATTATACGAGCCATTCTTCTCAACAAATTCAAATATTCATCCTCTCAAACCGGAGGGGCACTAATACCAGCTCGGGTATTTTTTCTTCTACTTGCCATGCTATTATCCTATAACCAAAAATATCACCTCATAAATTAATCCAGCCTATTTAGATTAGAGGGAGGGGTTAACAATTATTCAATTAATTTCAAAATTAAACATAATGGTTAATCACCTAAACATTCCATCTAATCTTAACTATCCTTATCTCATTTCAACCTATACTAAACCTAAGCTTCTGCATTAAGATCGATAAATCCCAAGAATGCCACCTGTGACAGAATGGGTCATAAACCTCTAATGACCACCATCAATATCATATTTAACCAAATACATCTTATACACTATCATTTATCAATGTATTAAATTATGTAGAAAATTAGGCAAAGTCTTTTCTAAATATGAACAAAAAACCATACATATAACCTAGATAAATAACCCTATAAAAGACATATAAATATATAGACCTCAAAACTTAATCACAACACATCCATAGGATCAATCAAATGCCACTACATCCATGGCTCCAACATAATCATCTCAACTACTATATTGTTCTAATAAGAGATGCCATCTAGGAACCTGTACAAATTCAAACATTATACCTATAGAAGCATAACTATATCCACAAATAAGCTGTAGAAACATAACAATAATGCATAATAATTTACGACATGCCATGCCATAATTTAATACACAACATTTATCCAAGTATTAGTTATTTACATTCACAATATATTAATCACATTAAAAATTTCCAAGTCTTTGAGATCGAGCAAATATTTCTTTAGCTAATCCTTATCTTCACTCTTTTTCGTCAGGGATTAGCTCATCGGTTTCATCTAGAAAGGGCAGACAAAAACAACAATGGATGAGCTAATTGCCTAGCAAGGTACTATAGAAATATGGCCATACAAATTTTCTTATAAAACTTACATATATATGTATATAAAGAGAGACATGGAAAGAATTAGAAGTTAAACATGAATATGGAAAATGTAAGAACATGAAACGATGTATTAACATGAACTTGTAGACAAAATCATGTCTTTGTTTAATTTATCTTTTCCTTTAGTTAAATCTTCTACTTATCTTTGTCAGAAAAACATGTTAAAAATTATGGAATAGTTCAAACATGCTTGTCCTTTAGGATAATTCTTATTATCTTAAGGGACCAGGGCTAGCAGGCCCTACCAGCTAAGGGAGCGAATAATCGAGGATAGATTATGTTCATTCCATACAATCAAAGCCTTAGTTATTATTCCTTCCTCATTTACATCCCGAAGGCAGGATGATCATGGTTTCCTCCTTATTTACATTCTGAGGACAAGATGATCAAAAATTCCTAGCTCTTGTCCTCCATTGTAATGCCTAAAGGAAGGCAAACCGCGTATCACTCTATGGACGGAGTTATCCTTGATTACCACTGTAACATTCTAAAACATGCCAGAGAACATTACTCGCTGAAACAATCCTTGGTCTAGTTTCTTTTTTATTTTAACTTAACTTGGGGAATCATGATTCTTATTTCTTAGCCTTAGTTCTTCATTCTTTAAAGGTCATTTCACTACACATAACTAAATCTTTTAGATATCCTCGGAGTTCTCAGTTATTTTAAACAGCATAACCTTTAGTGAAATTTCGGATAAAGTTATTCGGTAGTCTTGAATAATTCATTAAATAATATTTATACTCCATAACTCAAAATTTACAAAAAACATACCTTATATTTTTGAGCTAGGGTTTAAGAGAAACATGTGGACAAATTCGGATATGGAACGCAAACCATACAACAAGATTGAACACATAAATCATAATATTGAAACTTAAACATGTAATTTATTCATAAAATCATGAGAGGACTAGAAAACATGCGGTATTACATAACAAATCTTAGAGGAGAAGGATATTAGAGCAATAATACTTGAGAGGAGGCAATAAAAAGCAACAACAAGGAAAGATAGAGCTTAGGGTACACTTACCTGAACCTGATTTATTATTTTGCTTACTTTGATCGTGCTAGATGTCGCTAGAATTTCCTTCTCTTCCTCTTTTTCCCTCTCCATCCTCTCCTCTGCTCTGCTGCATTGTGGCCCTAACTTTTCTCCCTCTCCCTATTTAAAATAAAAAATAGTAAGTCGATGGGATGAATTATATGACCAGCGCTCGAGCGCCAGTGGGGCGAGCCTCGAGCTCCCCCATTCTATTATGCATGCTCGAGCGCTCATCAAGCGTGCCTCAAGCATGACTATTTTGTTAATCACACTCAAGCTATGCTTGAGCCTCGATCGAGCGCAAGCCTTCTATTAATCGCGCCTCCGACCTCGCTCGAGCCTTCATCAAGCACTAGCCTTCGTCCTCCCTCAACTGCAACCCAATCTCCATTTTCTAAAGTCCATTTATCCTAAATATGAATATATAAACTTAATTACTAGAATTTACTATATCTTAAGAGCCCATACCTTACAACAAGGGAGCTACTGGGCATTGCTGGGGATCATAGGGAGCGACAAGGACAGTGTTGGAGCGAGCTAGGGAGCAACTTAGGAGCTGTTGGCATGACACAGGTACTTCTTGGATGCACTGGGAGAGACATGGGTGGTGCTAGGGTGTGCTGGGGAGCTGTTGGTGCAATACTAGTGGTGCTGGGTAGCGACCCAGGCGCTGCTGGGATGAACTGGGCATGACATGGGAGGTGTAGGGTGCAGCACTGGTTGTGCCGAGGAGTGACGAACGCACTGCCTAGAACAACAAGGTCATTGCTGGGGTGCGATAAGGGTGCTGTTGGGCCGTGACAAGGGAGAAGCATGGGCACGACAAGGGCATTGATGGGGCACGACAAGGTCGATGCTCGGCCGTAACAAGGGGAAGGAATAGGCGCGACAGTGACACTGTTAGGCATGACAAGGGCATTGATAGGGCACAACAAGGTTATTACTAGGGAGTGACATGGGCATTGCTGGATGCAACAAGGGCACTGATGGGTC
>JAODPA010111869.1:0-14072 GCA_025585075.1 Nepenthes mirabilis
ATATTGTGTGAGATAATTCTATCCATTTTTGATAGGAAAAACATCAAAGGCAAGATGACACAATAAAATATGGTTACATATACGAAAGGAAGGAAGGAAGATATTTAAATGACTTGGTAAATACCTGTACTCATAAAAGCAGGCACTCCTCTCGTTCTCACACTTGCCCCAGTTATTCCAACCCTCTGGTTTGATACATCGATCCATGTAAGTATATGCAAAAACCACCCTTCCGAAGGGTCCCCATGGCCGCCCCAGGTAGGCATATGATGTTCCTCCATCACCCGTTATCACACACCTGAAACGAAAATCTCAGAAATAGTTGAGGAAGATAAATGTAGTTCCATCACTTTGTTCTGATGAAATATCATTTATCGAAAAGTAGTTCAGTTATTTAAACTCCATTTGCTTACGAAAATGCTTACAAATGGAAAATATTGTTGAATTTGGTCACCCCTTTGTAGGAGGCCCTACAAACAGACACATCATCGGATTCAAAGTATTACAAACTGGCCGCAACAAATGACCAGAGTCGGAGAAGTCAAATTTCAGAGTGAAGAATAATCGGTATGGTTTTACCGGTCGGAGTACTACAAACTGGCTGCAACAAATGACCAGAGTCGAAGAAGCCAAATTTCGGAGAGAAGAATAACCGGTATAATTTTACCGGTTTGGATTTACCGGTATGGATTTATCGGAATGCAAAAAGGCCGGTTTACAGGAATGGCCGCTATGAAAAAAGGTCAGTATGCAAAAGGCAGGAATGGAATTTACTGATTTGGAATGCCGATATGATTTTGGCCGGTTTGCAAAAGGCAAGAATGGAACTTCCGGTATGCAAAAGATAGGAATAGAATTCCGGAATACAAGGCAGGAATAGAATTTTCGGAATGCAAGGCGAGAATACAAAAAGCCAGAATGAAAATGCCGGTTTGCATTTTTCGGAGTGAAAAATGCTAGTTTGCATTTTTTGAAATGAAAAACACCGGTATGGCAATATTACGTCCCGAGTCCGCGGTTGTATGGATTAGGGGGCCTCCGGGTTCCCTACCGCGCTGAAGTGTCAGAATGAGGGTCTGGTCTCTATATCTCTTAACCTGGACCTGTACAATACAATCAACAAACAAGAAGTCAGACGTCCGGCGGAATTTTTCCCACTACGGCCACTCCGACACTCAAGCCAGCAAGTTCCTGCAATAAACGAAAATGATGCACGCGCTAGACAGTATGCGGATGAGTGCTGATGATGCATGAGTAATGCGTATTTGTCAGAGTGGAAAATACAATGAGCAGGTAACGGAAGGCCTGGCTTCCTTGATGCACCGCAGTGGGTGGCTAACTTCCCATTGCCTGAGTGGGCTTGGGAATCAAGATCCTGAGAGAAGCGGGCTCGTTTGTGGCCTCGAAACTTGAATTTTGTTCTCTTAGATTGCTCTCTCTCTTTTGATCTGGGAAAAGGAAGAAGAACGAGCCCCTTTCTCTGTGGAGGAAGAGAGCACTTATAGGCTCCTCCCGAGAGGGTTTTAGGCGTGAGAACTCCCGTTGTTAAGGTTCTTTGGCCGTCGGTCACTGTCGTTGACCATTGGTCATATTGGCTGTCGCTTTGCGGTAGCAGGTAGGCTCCTGAGTGCTGCCGGCCACGCTTGGTCTCCCTTCGAACTAGGATTGGCTGGTTTCCTGCGAACAACCGTCTAAGCCGCTGTCGCAACGTTGGCTGCTTCTCCATTGGCTCGTTTCTTCTCTCTCCTGGCTATTTTCCGGCAGCTCATTAATGCGCTGCAAGGCACCCGTTGTCTTTTGCCAGCTGGTTGCCGCGTAGGCTCATTGTGCAGTTGGGCTGGGTTTTGAGATTCTCGTGGGCCTTAGTATTGGACCCAACACTAGCCCCCCATGCCTGGGCCGGCCGATGGTCGGGCCTGGCATGTCCTTTGGGTCCATTATGCGGCCCGACGGTCTTCCTCGAGGCGCACCGTCATTCGTCGTTTTCTAGACTTGCGTCTTCCCCAAGTGACTGCGCAAGCTTTCCTGACGTTGCCGTGATTCAATGCTTTGATTGGCAAGATTTGCACGCCCAGGGTTGCGTCTGATTAGGGGACTTTGCCTATTCCGTGAAAGACATCTGTCGGGAAGCGTGCCACGCTGAATAGGGGGATGGCGCCCATTTTGTCCATAAATAGGAGGGTTCCTTAACGAGTGGAGCACATCCCTTCGCCGCCTTTGAAGGGGCAATGAGGAGATTCTGGCTCACCCCACCCTCAGTGGGGGTCCGAGAAGGAGTTAGATGGAGTAGCTGGATGCCCGAAGTTCTTGATGAAGGCCGTTCTAACTTCCGCGCTACGGTTCACTCCTCATGCTAATGAGGGTAGTTTGGCCACTCTGCTGTCGTCACGTGCCTTCCCTCCGTAATGTGACTCGTCCAGAGTGCGGTGGGACCGTGGCGGAACCTCCGCGAGAATGTTTCCCGCTAGTGGAGTGCGTCGCTCATGGTCTCCACTTCACTGAGTTCGAGCATGGACCGTGGAGGCGGCAGAGGCTAGAGCCCCGGTTAGGGAATTGTTGGGGTTATTCCCTCTAATTCCCCTGGTGGCTTTGGTACCGGTGCGGATCCCACCCCGGTGGATCGTGCTGCAACCGCTTCCACTTCGGGGGGGAGCCTCATGTAGCCGCCTCCGCTCGCTTGTTGAGTTACCAGGGGCTTCCGGCTGTGGTGATTTCATGTAGATCACGTTCTCCAAGCTTGTCTGGGGTGTCACCGCTGCCCTTGGGCCCCATACCGTTGTCTTCTTCTTCTTTCTTGTACTTTTGTCACTGTGAATTTTATACTTTATAATAAAGCATTGATTAATAAAAGAAATAGCCCTTTTGCCTTCATTTTTCCCTTCTCACTGTGCATGCTTCTTTTTATCGACTGTCTTTTCCCAGCGAACTGCATCTTGTCCCGTGGGGGCGGAAAGGCCACTGTTGGCGGTCACGTCCCCTGGCTTGTTTGGCGCATTAAATGCGCATGATATTAGGAGGCGCCGCGCCATAATGACCTGCCTTGGAAACGCGCGAGGCCTTAGGGATTCTCCACATGGAGGGCGCCCGTTGGCCAAGCCCTGGAGCCTTTTGTCTTCATAGCGAAGCCGTTTTCAGGAGAAAATCTCGCCTATTTAAACACGCCAATCCTCCCTGTGACTTTGCACTTTCCTATGTTTGCGCACTCAATAGCCGTTTGTTCTTCCTGTGTTTGCTCTCGCCGCAACTTTGATGGAGGAGTCATCATACGAATCGGAACGTTCTTCCAACGAGTCAGAGACTGGGTCCCACGTTCCCAGGGCTTCGAGTGCTGACGCACCAGGAGGGGGTCACTTCGAAGCCACTGTCGTGGGTCCTGCTCGATTCCCGCGGGTGCCTCCAAGCTTTGAGAGGGTATAGGGTTCTGCCTCTTCTTAGGAGCGTCCTCCAGGGAGGGGGGACCTCTCGCTCTAACAGATCACCAGGAGGGTTGAGATCGTTGAGGCGTGAGTGCAAGTCACAGTGGGCGAGATGGAGCAATTGAGGGCCTGAGCGGCACATTTTGAGGATGCGTGGACTGAATCGGAAGCGAGGGCTTCCCGACTCATTAGTGCCAATGTGGGTGCTCAGGCCCACATACGGGCTCTTGAAGAAGAGAACGAGCAGCTGCTGCGATAGCTTGGGACTGAGGTTGCGCGGATGGGGACGGAGCTGAGGTCGAGATTTCCGCCGGAGGAAGTTAGTCCTGCACTGGAGAGGAATTATCAGGAAGGAATCTGTCTCAGCCGAAGGCTAGCCTCGCTGGAGGATCCGAATTTTCACGTCAGCGTCCTGGACTCTCCCAACTCCAGCGCCCGGACGTGCGCGCAACTGGTTGAGTACCCAGCTCCGAGTCCTCTGCGGATCGTGCGCGGCGCTAGTTGATAGTCACCATGGCAAGCCGCTGTAATTATTTTTTGACAGTCATTGTAATAAAATTCGTCATTTTGTTGTGCTGCTTTGTCTCCCGTAGTTTGTGTTTCTGGATTTTCGTTTTTATTCCCGTGCGTCCCTTTGGTGAGATTCGTTATTGCAGGCCTGCATTTAATGCGAAGGTGCCAGCGTGGATTTTCGTCAGGCGGCTGAGGTGACCCGCTCTTCAGACTGGTGCATGGGCATGATTGCAGGTAACTTCAAGCCCCACGATGCTCCACGGGGCAGGCACGTTTCCTGACCACTCATGGTGAGCGCAGTTTGGGTTTCCTGCCTACTGGCCTCTCGTTATCTATTTAAGCTAACTGGGACGGTTTTTCACAGTGCTGAGATTTTCCCGTTCTTGACCTGTATTGTGGGAGAGGTATGGCAAAGAAGAGAGTTCTTCTGCTCAGGCTCCTAGGGCGAGTCGTCAAGGGGTCCATAATACGAAGTCCGTCTTGACGGCCAGCGCCATCGCCGCCCTCGTGGTAGATCACGACATCCCTAGCGATTGGGGCTATCATGCTCCCGGTTCCACAGATAGAGCCAGTGCCCCCCAGGGGGCTACGTCACGGTCTATGAGCACCACCTGAGGGGAAAGCTTCGCTATCCCATGTTGTGTACGATGTACGCACTGGTGGAGGAATTGGGGGTTCCAGTAGCGAGACTTCACCCCAACGCTTTGCGTTATTTGGTATCCCTGTGCATCTTCGCTCGCCTTCATGGCGGTTCCTTCGATACAAAGGCGGCCAGACTGATCTTTCGTTTCACGGAGTCTGAGGACTGGGTGTCAATGTCGCCAAAGACTGGCTTCTATTTTCGAGGGACCAATCCGGATTTGGTCAAGAACTGGAAAGACCGATACTTCTTCTTGCAAGAGCCCCCTGATTCTGAGCTTTCGCTCGTGTGGGGCCCGATTTTGGGGTTCTTTCTCAAAAAGTCGTGTGGCAGCGGAGGACGCTGTGGAGGTAGCGGAGTTGGTTACTGCCATCCAGTCCCAGGTGGCGAAGTTTTCCGTCCAGGGCTATTTTTTGACGTCCATCATGTTCGAGGCCGCCAAGTGGGGGCCTTCGTCAGGCTGGAGCATTGCCAGTCTCGGCAAGAGAGAGCCCGGAGGATTTGTCGCTCCCCGATCGTCCGGAGGGGACGAGGAGGAAAGTTGCTCGCTGCTGGAGTCTTCTTCAGACGAAGGGAGGTTAAGGCTCCCCTGAGGAGGTTGAGGGAAGCCGAAGGCACTTCGACACGAAGGTCCCAGAGGCAAGCTGTTAGTTTTGTTGTTGAGATTCGGGATCCGGTCCTGGAGATGGCTACGAGCGCAGGGCACCAGGGGGAGGCCGCCGGACCACCGTCGACTCTGGCCGCTGGGCTAGCCGTGGTCGAAGTCGACGAGGAGGAGCCTCAACCCATCGAGGGGCCTTCCGCATATTCCATCGTCGATGTGTTCATGGATGTAGCTCCGGGAATGGTGGGCGGCGTCTTGGACCTTGATGACCCTAAGGGATCACGCACGGCAACGCCCATGCCAACGTCAGAGTTAGGGGGATCCTTGGAGCCAACTATTATTTTCGTGGGGCCCATTTCGGAGGGCGGGATCCTCGAGGACATCCGTACAGCATCGGAGGCCGGAGTCGTATTGGTCGCCAGTCCACCCGGAGCCGGAGCGGCGGCAGTTGGGACGTCCTCGGGGTCAGAGCCCCCAAGCGTTCCTACGTCTGCCGCCCTTCCGGCTAGCCTGGCCCTCACGGCCGAACAAGAGGAGCACCGGGAAGGGCCTTCGCCAGGTGGTTTTCCACATCCCTCGAGCGCCGCTCCCACTCAGGTATGGTCGTCCCAATTTGGCACTCCCTTGCTGCCGTATATTTCAAGGATTCCTCTGATGTCTTCCTCTTCCCATGCAGATTCCTGGGGATGTTGACCCTTTCGACGGACTCGTCGCCCTCCTCCACGGGGGCTTTCAGCGTGGGCTGTAAGCCATTCATCACACAAGAGTCCAGGTCGCCTCCCTTCGAGGGGACATCAAGTGGGTGCAAGAGGAGGTCAGGTGCTTGCAGCAGAAAGTGGCACACCTGGAAGCTTCGCTTGCCGCTCTGGAGGACGATCATGCACGCCTGTCTAGGGATATGATTAGCCGGATCACCCCGTCGGAGACGGAGTGCTTGCTGGAGGATCGATTTTGGGACGGCATTTGTCTGTGTCGTAGGATCGCTTCCCTGGCTGCTCCTGATGTACCCGAAGGAGTTTTTCATCCTAGAAACACCGGGATCAAGGAAGCATCCCGCTTGAGGAACTTCCTTGAGGAAGCCAGTCCGTCCTGTCCCCGAAAGTAGTCTTTCCCTGTATAGGTTGCCCAATCGCCCCCTATTATTATTTTTTTTGTTTCTCCCCTGCTTCTGTACTTTACTTGTTTTCGGCAAATGAATAAAGAGTGATTTCCTTCTCTTTCATATGCATTGTCTCCCGATGCGGCATGTAAGATCGCACCCTTAGTTCAATGTGGTCTGTGAGGTCATGCCACGTGCCTATAGGCTAAGCTCGCAAAGCTATTGTCGCCAAGGCTCTAGTCAGGCGCCTTCTTGTGCTGTACTCGTCCTTCGTCAGAGGATGTCGCTGCATTTTGTGCATTTGATGGGAAGCTCGATCCGGTAGAGCGGATGTCGTCGCAAGTCTCGTGGAACCACACCAAGGGTCAACCGGGTTTTCAGGCCACAACAATCGGACTCCGGGTCTAAGCCTCAGTCGCGTGGTATCCACAGGAGGTGTGTGGCCCCTGTTCAAGGCGTCAAAATCAGCGTATTTAAGGTCCTAGCCCTCGACTATCGTAGACAGAGGGTGCTCTCTTCTGTGTGAGAAGGTCGCCGCATGCCTGCGATTCTTGCCCCCTAAGGTTTTTGTTGGCCAAGAATTGGGAAGCTTCCAAAGCCCACAAGCCTAATATTTTGACCGCCTGGGTCAACTGGCGTAGAGCCATGATAGATGTGTCCCCTTTCGGACTTACCCGCCGTGCGGGCGAGGTTTTTAGTGGCCGCTTACGGGCCGCTTGGCGCATGGCCAAGGGTTTGCTTTACGGACAGACGATAGTCCTGTCGACTTAGGGGCAGTTTAGGTCATTTTGGTTTAAGAATGCTATGCATGCCAATACTTCATACAAATGGAGATGTAGAATAACAGGAAAACTAATTTTATTAACAAAAAGCATAACGTATGTACAAGCATTCAACATGGTGCACGTGCATGCCTTACCTGGGCCGGCGTGGCATTACTGGTAATACTTCCTTAAGTTGGCGGCATTCCAAGTCTGGGGGACCAGTTTGCTGTTTTGGGCGCGCAATTTGTACGCTCCGTTCCGGAGGATTGTGGAGACGAGGAACGGGCCCTCCTACCCAGGGGAGAGCTTGTTCTTGTTCGCGGTCTTTCCCGCCGCCTCTACGCTCTGGAGGACTAGATCTCCAACTTCCAGAGGGCGTGCCTTCACCTGCTTGTTGTAGTATCGCATGACGCACTGTTGATAGGCTGCGATCTACAGTTGTGCCGTATTTTGAACCTCTGAGAGCAGGTCTAGGTTTTCACAGAGCCTTTGCGAGTTGGTGGCCGGATCGAAGCATTCGACCCGCACGCTTGGCATCCCCACCTCCACGGGGACTACAGCCTTAGCCCCAAAGCAGAGGTTGAAGGGTGTCTCTCTCGTTGGCCCTCGCAGGGTCGTCTGATACGACCAGAGTATGGACGGTAGCTCTTCGACTCATGAGCCCCCTACGTCTTCCAGCTTGGTCTTCAATCCGTGCAACAACGTGCGGTTTGTGACCTCAACCTGTCCGTTGGCCTGGGGATGCGCCACAGACGTGCGGATCAGCTTGATGCGAAGGTCGCCGCAGCACCTCGTGAATCGCTTGCTGGAAAACTGGGTCCCGTTGTCGGTCACCACGACCTCAGGAATCCCAAAGCGACAAACGATACTCTGTCGGAGGAATTCTGTCACATTGTACTCGGTGATCCTAGCCAGAGAGACAGCTTCTACCCACTTGGTGAAATAATCGATATCCACGATCAGAAATTTTCTCTGCCCGAAAGCCAAAGGTAACAGTCCGATGATATCAAGTCCCCACTACACGAATGGCCACAGGGACTGGAGGCAGTACAACTCTATGTGCGGCTGATGCGTCATGGGGCCGTGGACATGGTAACTCTCACACTTTATGACGAACTCCATAGCATATCGCTTTATGGTCGGCTAGTAAAATCCTTGCCGCATGACCTTGAACGAGAGGTTTTTTTCCCCCGATGTGCGAGCCGCATAATTCGAGGTGCACCTCGCTCAGGGCGTACTCGGCTTCTTCTGGAGTAAGGCATTTCAGGAGGGGAATGGAGTACCCCCGCATGTATAGCCTTCCACCGAGGAGCGTGTACCAACCTACTGTCTTCTTAATCCGCTTGGCCTCGTTAGCATCATCGGGAAGAGTTCCTTCGGTCAGGTACTTCATGTACGACGTCATCCAATTGCCTCCTGTGTCGACCCATAGTATTCCCGGTCCACGGTGTCAATACTGGGCGCAGTTAGGACTTCCCTTGGCTCCCTGGCTTACTGCTCTGGGGATCCGATAGCTGAGTCTCGCGCCAATCGGTCAGCCTTCTCGTTGTCGGACCTAGGGATGTGCTTGATGATGAAGCGGTTGAACTCCAGGATCAGAGTCTTCGCTTTTGCCAAGTACCTCACGAGTTGTGGGTTTGACGCATCGAAGTTTCCCTGTACCTAGTTGACCACAAGCTCGGAGTCGCTGTGCACTACCAATGACTTCGTGGAACATTCCTTGGCCAGGCGTAGTCCTGCAAGGAGGGCCTCATACTCTGCCACGTTATTGGTGGCTGGGAAGGTTAGTATAACAGAGTATGTAATCTATGTTCCCTCCGGCGTCTTTGGCACGACTCTGGCTCCGCCGCCTACCTGGGTGGACGACCCATCCACGTTTAGGGTCCACACTGGAGGGCCGTGGTCTTCCACATTTTCAGGGCTGTCGGCGTCTTCTGGAGCTGAGGTCATTGCTTCAACAATGAAATCAGCCAGGGCCTGTCCCTTCACGGCTGGCCGGGGCTGAAATTTCACGTCGAACTCTCCTAGCTCGATCGCCTACTTGACCAACCGCCCGAAAGTTTCGATTTAACTTCAATTTCTACACCAAGTTGTCATAGCATGACATTTTTCTTAGGTCACCCAGACAACGTTTGCCTAATGTCACAATCCGAATTTTATAGTCACAAAATCATGCAGCGTATCCGATCCTATTGGGAGCTGTATACTAGCCAAGTTGATCTCCAAACACACTTAAGTATTAGAGTTAATACTAAGATGCAGCTGTAAAAAAGATGCCATTACTGAGTATGTCAAGTACAAATAAATTGTTAATTAAAAGTATAGAAATACAAACAAACAACAATAACAACAAGTAACAATCGAATATGGAAGAAATTTTCTTAAATTCATCCATCTATATAAAGGATTTTGAAACTTTTATAGCATCTGGTAATAATATACATTAAAAGTTTTCAACTTTTACAAAAAGATAATTAATTTTTTTTTACAATACTAAAATTTAAATTATATTCACTTAGAAAAATTTAAGGATACGAAAAAAAATAATGTAAAAATTTACGTGGCTCTATTTGAATTCTAACAGTTAGCACACCACATATGATTTAGATGATTCAATCTTTCCCTAATATTCTCACACCACATATGAATTAGAAGATTTCAGTGGAAACACTAACCCCAATAAGTTTGAGTACAATGAGTATGGAGCACCTATTTAACATCACATCCACAAACTTAATCCTAAAGCTTTCAAGACTAGTCAATCTTTTAGTTACACCTTCCCTTTGGCTTTACATCATTTGGCTTCTCTAAGCTTCCCCAAATGATAGGAGATCACTCTTTATATAAAAATAACACCTGCTCAATCAATGGTTAGCATTTCTCTTTCATCTTTTACTATGGATTGCAAGGATTCATGTTGGAAAATATTCTCTATAAATATTTCACCCAAGAATGCTCTAAACTGCTTATATCATCTCCCCTCAAGAATATTTTAAAGTAATGAACATGTCTCCTCCCTTTGTCCTCCTTTCCTATGAATTTCAAGGTCATCTTATAACTTTCTAGAACTACCTAAATAATTTCCTTCACTATAAATGCATCTCTCAACAACTAAGTTATACATGTGGGTATCCTTTGCGTGTGCAGAACGTTTACATGGCCCACAACCTCTATGCTCCTCGGTAATCCGTGACAAAATGCTCTAAATAGAATCTTGTGCATTTTGGTTGTCCGATTCTGTGATATTATTCCATGATGTGATAGGGTTTTTGTTAGAATGAAGTGTCGTGGCTTCAATAACTCCACCCTTGCTTCTGGTTCGTAGAAATGCTATGAGTGCTAAGAGATCCACAGAGAGTCAAAGAAAAAGTCATAACCCCAGATGATTACAATAAACTAAAATGGGAAAACGTCATTGGAGATTATAGGGTTGTATTAATAGCCATTGTGCCCTAGATGGTTTGACTCTTATAAGGCCTCCTAGGCATGCCTAAGTTAAATTTGTATTTGACTAAGTCTCCTATCTCAATATACACCTACCGTATTTTTACATATCCCATAGACCAATACACAAATTCTAAAGCAGACACTTTATGCAGACAAAATTTAGAAAAGCCAAAATCAGCATATCATATAAATTCACGTGTACAAACACAGAAGAGCATGTGGAAACACACACACACACACACACCCCATCTGACTAACGAAATTTACTTCAATGATGAATATCAAAAGAAGAAAGATCGCAGTCTATGCAGGCAAAATTAAGTAAATTCACATTAGAATATTATATAAATTTAGATATGTTCTGAAAGGAGTTGATTAGACACCTTAGGAACACGTAGCCAGTAGTTTCTTGAGAAGATTTCCGACTTTGTGCTGTAATAAACCCCTCTGCCTTGCAGTGAATATGGCAATGCTCCAAAAGAGAAGTGCTATTACCAAAAATGAAATCCACACTTCCTTCGATGTAACAATCCCTTAAATACTGCTTTCCACAATGCAAGTAAAGTGTATCCTGAGAAAGCATCAAAGAAGGTTGACTTCTCCATTCAATTACAATAGAAACACAGAGTCAAAGATGAGCTCCATATCGCCATAAGGAAGCAGACACAATTATACAACTGTAACAATTAGCTATGATTCGAAGTATATTAAACAGCTTCCCCAAAAAAATTATTATTTTTTTCGGTATTGTACCATGGTGGGTTGGGAAACATATAATGAAACACAAACTCACCCGCCCTTTAAGCAAGGAAGTTAGTCTTGTGTTTTCAAATCACTTCCTTATGAGTCACACAAATAATGAATGGATTATCATTTGATTTGCTCTGTGTTGGCACGAGAATTTGCTCAAGCAAAAGATTAGAGTGGCGTAGAAAAACGGTGCCTAACAGATACATAAGGGGGCGCTCATGCTTGCATTTCAGTAGTAGGCGCACTTGAGAGGTACTCGAGATGGCACTTATGCAATAATTCTAAAGGGTGTGCAAATGTTGTTTTTGTTTTTGACGTTCAAATATTAGCTAATGAGAATAAAAATTCTAATGTGATTTTTAGGACAAATCTGGAGCATTAAAACACAATGGGCACTACATGAAGAGAGAAAAGAAAGAAGAAAAAAATTTTCAACATCCAATTGAGGTTTGATTCGAGTTTCATTTTTAACTAAGCTCGGGTATATTATTCTCATTGGTTGTAGGACATTTGTCCCATGGTTTTTCCTATGGCTAAGAAGAATTCTTTTCATGAAATATTATTGTGTAACTTGTGTATTGTTATTCCTTATCCTCACACGATAGATTTATGGTTGACAATTGAAGGAGAATTCTGAGTTTGTTCCACTGTGCTAGTAATGTACATGTTTCAAATCACAAGAAATGGTATCAGAAAGTAGGCTTTTTGGTGTGAAAATTACATTCAATTATGTCGACTCCAAAGAACTTGTTATTCTATATTCAGCAAATTAATGAAAAAAATAATTTTATTCTTTGGTAAAAAAGAGTAAAATATTTTAACCCGAAAAGAAATAGTAAAAACACTCAGAAAGGAAAAGGACAAACTAGAGAAATCAAGGGATAAAGAGTAACAAGATATAAGGAATTTAGCTAATTGTATAATCAAATTATATCTTTCATATAATATTTTTCAAAAAGTCATTAGTTTGTTGGATTCAAAGGAAGTTTGGAAGAAACAGGATGATTAGTATAAGTCTAAATCATTGACGACGAGATTGCATATGAAGAACCAATTTTATGGCCTCTAATTGTCGGAAGGAGGGAGCTTCGAGAAGTATTTAAACGAGTTCAAATGGATTTTAATATAAACATTAGTACTTAATGAGAAGATAGGCATTGGTATTACTAGTTTCATTGTCGGTTTCATACTATCACGTTGTCATGGCACTATTGTTCGGGAAGGATACGATCAACTTTAATAAGGTCATTGCTTCTTTACTTATGAACGAGTCTAGACAGAAAGGAAGTGATAAGGTTTTGGAGAACCCGAGTACCTTGGTGTCTTTAGCAGTTGGGGGCACGAGAGATCATTGGAAGGAAGATGCAAGTTGGAGAAGAGCAATATTCATTCCAAGTTCAAAGACATTATGTGCTTTCATTGTGGCAATATGGGGCACGTATAAATAGGATTACTTTAAGAGAAAGCGGGTGGTTTTGAGTGGTAAGAGAGAAAAGATCATGACGGTAATGATTGGGCCACTACCATTACCTATAAAGACTTTCTAGTCGTTGACAAGGTGAAGACAAGGAGCTTCACGAGCCAAAAGACAAGTTAAGTGATTGATAGTGAATCCTTATTCCATACAACATCGAGGAAGTCTTTCTTCACCGCCTATACACCTGGGGACTACAAAGTATTAAATGGGAAACAATGGCTTGTCAAAGGTTATTGGTATTAGGAATGTTAGCTTATAAACAAGTAACGAAAAGAAGCACGTGTTGAGGGGTGTGCAATACGCTTTGAACGTGAAGCTGAATTTGTTTTCAACAGGCAAGTTTGAAAATGAGGGTTTCTATATTACATTTGGTAAAGGCCAACGGAAGCTGATCAAGGGCTCCTCTATTGTGGCAAGGAGAAGTGAGCATTCAAGCTGAAACTTGATAGAGGTTTCATTTGCTAAGAATAATATCAAGGTGACCAACGAGAGGCTTAGACAATGGGTGAGAGTAAGCCAAAGAGGTGTGTAAAGAAGAGCGGCCGTACCAATGTGAAGACACCGAAGGGAGTGATAATACTTTGAGTGTTTTGGTGGAGCATAAGAGGGTGACGTTTAGGCTTGAAGAGTCCGATATCAAGATCCCTGTGAAGGGAAAGTTACCAAAGAGCAAGTGATGATGGTTGTTAGAGAGGCAAGGGGTCTCCACAAGATCGTAATGAGAAGTTTGTTGGCTTGTTTAAGTCACTCTCTTATGAGTTTTTCGTCCAATAGATGGGTCATCAAGTAGTTCAATCGATTTTTGCACAAAAATTTACTCGATCAAAAGATTGAAGTGGCGCAGGAGAATGACATCTGACAAAAGCATGAAGGGGCACTCATGCGTGCATTCCAGTAGTAGGGACACCTGAAGTGGCACTTGTGCACCAATTCTAATAAGTGCGCAAATGTTGTTTTTGTTTTCGATATTTATGCTGGCGTTCGAACACCGACCAAAGATATAAAAATCCTAATACAATTTTTAGGTCAAATTTAGAGTATTAAAACACAATGGGTGCTACACGAAGAGAGATAATGGAGTATAAGAAGAGGATGAAGATTTTCAAAATTCAATTAAGGTCCAATTCAAGTTCCTTTATTTGTCAAGTTCAGGTATATTATTTTAACCTTAGTTGTAAGATATCTTATCAATTGGTTACTTGTTTTCTCATTATATTCTCTTTTATCGGTTGTTGGGTATGTTGGGAGTTGTATTCAATTGTTATTCACATAGGTTGTTGTGAATGACTCTCAAATGGGGTTATTTGTAGTCATACACTTTATAGTAAATTTGTTCAGAATTTATCTTGTTATTTTTTTTCT